>NNCF01130725.1:12550-32457 GCA_002313205.1 Laupala kohalensis
ATGTCGTTTAAATATAGAGAATGGTAAAGTTTATTGAAGTCAAGAATATACAGAATATTTTTGTTATAGAAGTCCAAAATGTGTATAATAAAAAAATACAAAATATTTCTTTAATAGCGGTGTAATGAAACATTTTATCTCGTTACGATTTACCAGCGGTACTATTAGTCTTCCAAATATGGGCGCCGTTTCAAATAGACCTACGATTGGTCGAACGAAACTTCCCCTGTCGAAGGGGAAGCAAGAGGAGAGAGGTGTTGCAAACTTAACAGGTCCAAAACTGGTCAGAGCGTGGGACTTAGAAAAATAAATGTTATCAGTAGTGTACAATTACTCATCCTGATTTTCAGAAACAGATTTTCCTACAGACTGATAGTATTGTAGTAGCGGACGTGGGGTAGGAGCAATCCTGTTTCAGGAAGGGTGAGGACGCAGACAGGATGACATTGCGCTAGCCAGTCGTGTGCTTAAAGCACCTGAGAACAGATACATGTCGACGGAACGCGACATGCTAAGCTTGGTGTTGGTTCTACAGAAATTTAGAACATCCGTCGTGGGAAACGTGTTCACCGTCGTAGTGGATCTCAAGGCGCTCGTCTTCCTAAGGAGATGTCATACCAGTAACGAAATTATTATTAAGATGGTCGACTTGGTTGTCACAGTTATTTTTCCATATTATTTATTACCCTGGACCCAAAATAATAGCGGCATACTTATTATTTCAGGAAAGTGGGAAATGAAAATAATGATGAAGAAAATGAAGGAAATACCGTAGCGGCGATTGAGCGGGAGTAACTCCACGTCCCCCACTGAACTTCGAAAGTTTCAGAGCGTTTCAACAGGTGGATGACGAAATAAATCGAATAATACTATTTAAGGAAAATAACAACGCCGAAAATGCGGATGAACTCGTGACCTTAGAACGCGACGTTGAACGCTTGCGAATGTACCGAGGAGCGGTATTAATTAGAACGAGGAGACATCCGGTCAAATATTGGTTGTGGGTACCTCGACTCAAGATACGAGGAATCTTGCGATTTCTCGATACGAGAAATGGTCATGTTTACGCACTCTAAATTCGCGCACTTTGGAGCATGGAAGGTTCTTAGAATCTTACAAGAGTCGTTCTATTTTAAGAACATGAGTAGGATTATGCGACAAATATTTAGTAAATGCGTCTTATGTCAAAAGAACAAGTACCCCTTGGAATGATCGAACATTCAATCATTCCAAATGGACCGAGAGGAATCTACGCTTTAGAATTGTACGGAGCGTTACCTAAGGCGAGGTTAACTGTTTTAAAAGAATCAACGAATTGTGTGATGCGAGCGGGGTTCCGAAACTTATATTGTCCGATCACGGAACGTAATTTTCCTCAAATAAATGGAGGGAGAACCTCGCAACGCTAAACATTAAACCGATATATTGAAGTGTCAGGCATCCTCAATGAAATCCGAGTGAACGAGTAATAAAGGAGCGATCGCGACTATTTAGAATGTATTGTCAGAGGTACCACACAAAATGGCTCGAGTTACTACCGTACATTAGTAAGTAGCTTAATTCCGAGTGACAATACGAAGGTCAGCCCGTGCAAAGCTCATGTAGGCAGAAACACCGCTAAAGGAACTGGGCTTACCTCATTGTGACAAGGGCGCGCGTCCGAATATACTGGAAACACGAATTATTTGTTAACAAATAAATAAGAGGATGGCAAAATTCAAGGGAAAGACTCACACCTTCGGTGTCGGGGATCGCGTGCTACTGCGAGTACCGAGGCTCTCGGACACGAAGGCAAATATATTTCACAAGTTCTTACCCTTGAATATGAAACCACATACAAATTTGAGAATCCCATGTAAAAATGTGGCAATTCTGAGCAGTCCTGACGGGGAAAATAACTAAAACCATACATAGATTGAAATACGAAACAGCCATAAATGTTTTAAAATAAATTTAATGAAATGAAATGAATGATTACAGCCAATAAAATGTACATCAGCAGTTACATGTTGCAGTTTGATGTTACAGTAAGCTATTAGTCGCAATTATTATATTTTGTTTGATGTTGACCTTATTATCAGTAATATCTAAGAAAAAAATGTAATAATTTTCTCTTATATTCTACATCATGATTGAATAAGTAATAATTTAGTGGAAATGTTTTGTTGTAAATATATTTTGCTTCACGTATATGCTGTTAGGTTATGTAATGTAATTTGATAATGTGAAATAATAAGAAAAAAACAAGATAAAGAGATTTAAAAGCTGGAGTAGTTAGATACTTGTAATTTGGAAATTCGAAGGCTTAACTAGCGTTTACGTAATGGCGTTAAGAAACTCCAGTTAATAAACAAATATCGATTGAAAATAGAACTGTTTCAATAAATTTTTATTAATTATGAATGCTATGGAAACTCTTTTATGTTACCATGGGGTTTTTAAATACGCGGAGAAAGATAGTTTATAATGCATATTCAAAGTTTGAAAAACCATTGTATTTTTCAGTTCTAGATGTATGTTTTGTTTAGAAGATTATAATCGATTTGATATCTGTCACTGATGTTTTGTAAAATTCATTAGTTATGTCCGATCGCTACTCGGATTGGAAGTGAGAAGGGTAGCGAATTTTTCCTGCAGATTTTTCCAACTTGCTTTTCTTTTCTATTGTTTTTCTACTGTCTTATAAGACAAGATCAGATTCGGTCCTCTCATAAAAGCTCGTGATTTACAGTTACATGAAGAATTTACTGGCAGTAAGAAACCATTGTATTCCAATTTCAGTATTTTGTAATCTTTTTTATTTAAAATGTTAAATGTCCATCTAATGATATTAATATTCTATTTGGAAAGTTATGTTACCTCTTAAGTGCCATGCTGTATATTCATTAATAGTATTTTTTAAGAAAAACAATATGGGTGTGCATCACTAACAGATGTTGCATTTTGCAGATTCTTTTTCATTTCCTATTTTTCCATATGTGCTACTTTGCACTAATTCGGTGTCCAACTTGCTTTGAATTTATCGTGTGTTAGATCTTAGTGATGCGAGCCAAGAAAAAGACTTGAGTCAATAAGCTAATATGAAGCAGAATTGAACTTAGCGTACTGGAAATGTTACCACGTAATTTTCTTGAGTCTTTATTATTGTGTTTACTCTACTATGACTACTTGTAATTATCACACCAGATATAATTGCATAAATTCGTTAGTTTTTAAAAGATCTGATAATGTCGATTAATTTGCTTCTAATTTGTGTGATTTGATCAAAAGTGAAGTGATGCAGTAATTCTCCACCGAAGAGCAGCAAAACAGGCATTATTCCTACGTGACTAATACTTTTTCACGGATTGATGTTTTGCCTCGGAAGGGGGCAGTATATTATTGTATATACAGTATATTATTGCAGATCTCACTTTAGGAGAAGTGCTTTTGTGTCAATTTCGAGAAAACGTGTCATTGTTAAGGACAAGCCTTATTGTTAAAAACATGCATTTTAAGAAAATCATTGATAAAAAGTAGGATGAACATAGCACTGTAAGTTACATTATAATCCATATTAATATGTTTCCCACCATTTTTTGATTTTGTACCATGTTCTTTATATGCGTTTCAAAGGGAAATGTGCCTTGTTTTCCTACAAACTTCATTATTTTTTACTATTACAACATAAGGGAATACGTTTTAAAAACTACAATGTTAAATTTGCGGTAAATACCAAATACGGTTTATTAAAACGTTAGTAAATAAAACTTAATTCATGGTTTAATATGTGAAAACAGGATGTACAATAATTTCCACCAAAATACGATAATTTAGGAAGGCTTGTACGATAATTCTCATTTCAAGACCTGGCAACCCTGGTCCGATACTTTATACTGGTGAAATATCTGCCTTGACGTCATCGAGCAATTACGAAAGTGAAGCCACCACTGACAAAGACAGACACTTCTCTAAAAATATAAAAACATCTAAAATTCGTTATTAATTAGTATAATAACAATGATTATATAATTATTGAGTGTTTAGTGCACAGCATGTACATAGAGCAGTGGGAAAGTGTCGTGAAGAGTTTTTACTGTACAATATTGGAAGTATTCCTTGTTTTGGGATACAGAGGACATCCACACGATACGCTGTACTGAAGATAAGAACACACGGTCGTACCCAGAGTTGCCTGGTGTACGATGTACGATAATTTCACTAAAGGCATGTCCGTGACTAAAAAGACAAAATCATGAATTGTTGTTTCAAAATTAAAACATTTCATCAAACAATAACTCCGCTACATTTACGCAGGGTATATTGTTAGATGAGTATGGCATCCTAAACACTGTTACGCAGCTAGGACTCGTCAGAGTAGTGATAATGTCATCTTATGTAACAATGTAAGCTGCGTAAATAAGTCTGAATTAGATGGTGTTTGAATTAACTTGTACTATTGTGGGAATTCTCATAACGACGGAATTTTTCGGTCTCTGATAAGCTTGATCGTTTAAAACAGTGGGTCCGGTAGTTTTTAAAGATACAGGTTCGTGTCCGTAGAAATTTGCTCATATTTTAGTAATAAGTTGCGTGCTCTTAGAAAGTTATTGTAGGTAAATGTTGGAAGCATGAAATTGCCCGAGGGAAACAATCAACGCGTGGAATGATATTACGGATTGGTGAGCTTCTATTATGATTGTATTCTTTAACATTACTATTTTAATTTTAAAGGAATGGTTTTCTTGCCAAATGCAAGGAAGCCATTCTTTTATGATCACTATGGCCGATAACTCTCATTCTTATTTTAATTTTATGCAATTAGCGAGCTTTACTTTTAGTTATGCAGTAATCAATTATATGTGAAGGAGTAATAATTTTTTCTTGTATTCTTTCCAACTATTTTAAAAAGTCCATCTTTTTTATCTCTGTTTACTCAATTTAAAGAAATGTTATACTTAAGGGATAGTGTGGTAACAAAATACGAATGGTATAATACGAAAAATAATAACAATTTTTATGTAATATAATGTAAAGAGAGGTCTTAGATTCATCGTTGATTGTTTTTCGGATTCTTAGACTCATAAACAAAATTACAAGATAAATGTATCTTATAATTAAACGTATCTTACTATATCCCTGTTTCTATTATTGTCCTTATTATACCATTTATTGATATTTTTAGTTCTTTTTTTCAAAACTGCGTCCTATATATGCGTTTGAAAGGGATGGAAAAAGGAAATGTGCCGTGTTTTCTTATAAGATTCTTTTATTACTATTGCAGCGTAAGGGAACGAGTTTTGAAAAACCACAGTGTTAAATTTTCAGTTTATTTTTTAAAATGAAAACATGAATAGAATTGGTTTCATAATATTTTGGAACAATATTAGTGTTAAGTAAAGAGATTGGCGCCATTGTCTGTGGTGTACCCTGGCAGATCATCCAGTAACCTCTAAATACGTCACCCAAACTTATATAAACAATTAAATTTGAAGTTTAATATGCTATAAATATTTCTATAATAGTAAAATGAATAATAGTTTAACGTTTTATCAACTACAACTCAAATTTTCATATTTTTCGTTATGTTAATATGATATAACGGTAATAACTTAGCAGCGTATTTAAAATCTGTATACTCCATATTGTTGACCCCAATTTTATAATATAAACTGGTTATTGAGATTGGGTCTAGAGAAAGAAAGAAAAAATAACACTATTCCATACTGCCCACGTTTCGAAAAGTTATATTTTCAGGGCAATTCACACAAATAGATCTACAATTAAGACTACTATATGTAGACTATAGTAATTGTAGACCTTGTGTGTTGCCCCGAAGAAGAAAATATAAATTTTCGAAACGTCGGCAGTATGGCTAATTGTTATTTTTTCTTTCCTTCTCCACCCAATCTCAACAACCAGTTTATGGTATTTAAAATCAGTAATCAGTGTCAAAACTGGAACCATGCGTACATTTATGTATTTGGATCTTCTTTGCTCAAAGAAAATTTTTGGTCCTACAAAAAGACCAATGCTCATCTGTTATTCAATTGTTCATTCATAGTTATTCATAACATAAAACAAATAATATTTTGAGACCAGTGCGGTAAATACCAAATGAAGTTTATTAAAAAATTAGCAAATAAAACTTAAATATTATATGGTTTGTGAAAACGGGATGCACGATAATTGACACCAAAATACGATAATTTAGGCAGAACTGAACAATAATTCTCTTTTGAAGCCTGGCAACCCTCGTCGCGTCTGACTTCACCAATGTAAATTTGAGATGTAGCCGGCTCATATGCTCAGCATAGGGAGGATCTTCAGAAGTTGTTTGTGTAGTGGGAGATATGAAACTTCTTCAAAAGGTAGTGTACAGGCTGACGAGTAATGCTTAATAATTTTCAGTTCACGAAAGTTGTGCAGTGGCATGGAGTAACTGATTTCCGTAACATAGCGGAACAATTGAAGATCCATTGAACCACATATGCATAGTCAGTTGAATATAATTGCATAATCAATGATCAATACCCACACGATGAAATATATTTCATTGTACAACTGGTGATGATACCAAATAGTATCGGAACATCGATATTACATTTGAGTTTTCAAAATTTGTCTATTAAATTGACATTATAAAGAGCTCTAATGACCTTGCTGTTGACGTGCCCTTAAGTCCCACAAAAACAATTTACATTTTTCGAAGGAAATAGTCTTTGATTTTAAATATACTAATAATTTTCAACTCGTATATCTTTAATATGCTTATATTTGCAATTGAGGGGACGCAACTATAACGGAATTGGTGGCGATGCATACTTTGTTTTGTATCTGCGATTGTGTATAATTTTTCGGAAGATTATACGTCAGATTTAATTTTTTGCACGTGAATCCGCTGCACATTTATTGCGTTTAAAGTACACTTTATTTTAAAATGTAACATTGAGATCACTCGTCGTGAGACAACTGTTGGCTACACTGGTCTCCTTACCTGCACGACCCCATTGTAGCGCAGCCATAGCTGTTAGAACGACTTGGTCACAGACGATAAACTGGACTTGGTGCAGAGAGTCTCATATATTCTAGTAGGTTTTCGAGATACGGTGGAAGACACGTTTAGGTATTATTGTTTTCTAAACGCTGTGTCAACTTTTGGCATTATACGTGTTAAGTGTGCATTACATATGTGCTTGCTCATGTGATCAAAACGATCCAGTTATCGTTATTTATCCTATGAACAGATTTAATTTTTGGAGGTTTTTGGAAGTTAAAAATGTGGCCATTTCTTCAATAAGCTGGATATTTATTTATTCTATGTGATGTTTCTTTCTCCTTAAATGCTGGCGTTGACCTGTGTTCTGCGTGTTCTGTTCCGTCGAGACCACCGGTGAGTCCATTGTTGTGTTTTATTAGTTCAGTAAATAACATAGAAATTATTAAATGCGAATAATACTTATTTTTGTCGGGATTTAAAATAATTTCCCAGGACTAATTTCCATGTTAACCATATTATGAAGTTTGGGACCAAATCTACCTTACGGTCCAACGCCGTAGAAAAATAAACTTATTTTTCGTATATCCTTCCGCGAGTGCTGCTACCTCCACCATCGCCTCCATCTTCACACATACAACATATTTTCTTAAAACTAAATCGCCGGGTCTAACAAACCTAACATCATTGTTCATGGCTAACCTAACATCATTGTTCATTATAATTGTTCATGGCTCGCTGTCGCGAGCCATATTATAATTAACATACCCCTAACATACTAACATAAACGGTGGCGGAGAGAAGAAAATAGTGCGGAACAATATTTCTTTATAACTACCGTAAATATGAAGAGCGAAGAATACGGCTTATATTTTCGGAACCGTAATAATATTTGTAGTATTATGACATTAATCATTTTTTCGAACCCTCTTTGGACCATATGCTATACTTTGTGAAGGAGCTAATGATGCGAGAGAATATTGGCAAGGCCGAATCTTGATTATTTTCTTCGCGAACGAAAATATGCGACGAGTTTTAGTTCATATCCTATTATATTAAACTGAAGTACGATCTTTAAGTTAACATTCTTTGTCACCTATTGCTGTTAGAAACGTAGATCCGTGAATTATGTGTATGCGTAAACGTGCACTTTTAATGAGTCTGTCCTATTTAATTATTGGGTTGTCGTCTACATATTCCTATTCGCTTTTTGTCTCATTTTGTTTGGTTAGAAAACTCCCGAGGTCAAGGAACCTTCAATGCGCAACACATACTGTATACATGTTTCTTTGCGTAGTATTGCATTTCCGCGATATGACGATCTTAGTAATTAGCAAATTGACATGAATGAAGTCTGCTGCATCCATTAGCTAACATAATATTCTGCTCCGTTTAATTTTACAATTAAAACATTAAGCAAATGCTGACATTTCGCCTTTATCTAAGGCATCTTCAGGACTTACAAAAAAGTATCCATAAAAAACTACAAATCAGTGAACAATTTTTTTGTACACTTACAATTAACTTAGTAATTAATTAATCTTAGTAATTAGTAAATTGAAATGAATGAAGTCTGCTGCATCCATTAGTTAACTTAAGATTCTGCTCCGTTTAATTATGAGGTTGTGCAAGGGTAACAACTTCCAAGCAATATTCATCATTGTATTGGATGCTTATCACAATCATGGACAAACATGGACAATGGTCAAACATTAAGTTGTGGAATACAAAATTGGCGGTCCACTTTATTTAGTTATTTAAACTCTTAACAGTATATTTTATACATTGATCCCGAAAAATATGATCTCAATATTAATATGTCATTTTCGTTAATTTTTACATTTCAACCCCTTCTCTTTCCCTTCCCCAAAAATTATATTTCGTCATATGGGTTTATCATGGATTGATGCGGCATTGAGAGTGAAACTGCTTTTCTGCGTCTTGAAGAATGATGTATTCACCACCAATATCGGTCTATTTTATTTTCTTACATATTTTTTTTTCAGAAACCTTAGCTGACTTGTGCACAACAACTTGCCAAACTTTCATCACATTCGGATGAATGATACTGAAACGCGTAAAGAACATACAAACAGACGGAAAAGGCGATGAGACACGAGGTGATCTGGTCTTTGATAAGATTTTACCTCGCTACAAAACGCATATCACTCATCGTTACATGCGAATACATGTCTTGATATGCATATATTTTTTTTGTAAAAAATAATAGTGATAATTTTGCTTTCGATGTTCAATAATAATTCTTCACCAAAGTATTTCGTTTAATTCCAAGATATATATGTTAATGAGCTATATCACCATTTAATAACTTCGTCTGTTAATAATAAAATTTCCCATGAATTATTACGAACATTTTGATGCACGATTGATTGTTTATGTATCGAATTTTTATTTAACACAAATTCATTTGTTCTTTAATTATTAGAATTCGTAGATCATTTACTAATGAAAGGCGACCGCATCATGACGTACAAACGGAATTAATATGTTTATCTCTGAAGAGTGAAGAATAATACGATCAATACAAAATTTTATCTTAAATAAGCTGCATCACGAAGGTTTTCTTAGATAATATTATCTATTTGTTAATAATTAAATATTCAATTTATTCTCCATTTAATTTTATGATATAAGTATTTGGACAATTTTTAATGAAATTTTGACTTAAATTTAACTGCAATTTTTCTTGACCAATAAGTAAAATCTTGAGGACTTGGTCGGATATTTTTTGAAACCATTAAAACATTAAGCAAATGCTGACATTTCGCCTTCATCTAAGACATCTTCAGGACTAACAAAAAAGTATCCATAAAAAACTACAAATCAGTGAACAATTTTTTTGTACTCTTACAATTAACTTACACAATCTTTTAAATCCATAAATATACATCAAAAACATTTCAAATTGATGTATGATTAGTTTTAGCTCTAAGTAATTATTGTATTTTTAATTTTTATATTTTTTGAAGTGTTCCTTCGGCTTACTGTTTTAATGGTTCAAAAAAATGCGACCAAATCCTCAAGATTCAACTTGTATATTACAATTTTTGGTTAATTTATCGAATTATTATTATTTTGAAATACTGCAACTTGTGTTCTTTCAAAGTGAAAATCATGAAAATAATCAAAATATTTTACCGAGCTATATATTTGTTCTCAGAAAAGTGAAGAAAAAATAAATACATTTTTTCGCTTATATCTATATTAATTTGAAACGAAGGTATTCCAAGATATGCTCAATAAATATTTTTCATGATTATTGTTAATATCATTGATATTACTTTCGTTCTCGTTGACAGTATCTTGTAAAATAATGAAAAAAAAAGTGTTATTTACTTATTGCAATCTACTGGAATATGAGTTAATTAATAAAATAATATTCTTTTTCATACATTCCGTCATATCTCCTAGCTTCACGGTGCTCGAACCTCGGTTGCTATTAACGAATTCTGCATTAAAGCCCATTTCAGTAAACGACTTCTGCTCTACATGGCATTTCTACGTATGACCTCTCATTTGCAATCTTTTGATTGGTTTCTTCTCGAAAGTGCGTTGCTATGAACGACTTATACCCAAAAATGCGTTTCTATGCGAGACTACTACTGCTCTTGGGCACGTATAAACGACTTAAGTACTTTGCTTTGAAGTGAGGAGTCTTTTTAACTGTTGTTTTTTCTCTGAACGTCTTTAGCGCTGAAGTGCTTCACAATTAACAATTTCTGAACCATATGTTCGTAAGGTGGGACCATCATTCCAAGTGAGTCACATCATTGAGATGTATAATTGATTTCTTTATTCTTGATGTATTCGTCATGACCTGGTCATGACACTCAACAATATGAATAATAATGATGAAGAAACATGACTTAATTTCTATCTATCGGTTAATAATATAGTACAAACAATATTCAGAAACTCATTTGACTCGTTTGAAATGCACGAGAGCATTAAGTACAAACATGGCGACCGAGCGCAACGGTTTCGTGATTTATGCTTCTCACCTCGGAAAAAGTGAAATATCTTTCTCAGATGTCCGGTGACCTATAGATAAAAGTGATGTAAAAAATACTACGGAAAATTTACTACAAATCCAAGTAAGCTTCCATCACTTTCGTGATTTAAAACTTGGTCTCATTTTGTAAATAAGTGTTTTCTTCATAAGACGCAATGTATTTCACCATCAATTATAATTGCAATTATTTCATTTAAATGGCCGGTGAAGTATGTTTTTCAAATTCAAATCACAATAAGTATGTGTTACTCTATGTCGATTTAAGATATTTTAGTGATTTAATTCTATCTACGCTAGTACTACCTTAAACTGCTAACAATAAACGACTTCTTCACGGAAACAAATTAATTACGAAATATATTCTTTACGAAAACGGGTTGCTTTGAACATCTCATTAGGTTCCTTGCTATGAACAACCCATCATGAAACAACCTTGCTTTGAAAAATATCTACAAAAACGCATTATTGTGCACGGCTTTAGCGCGAAAGTGCTTTCCAGCCCGAGCGGTGGCGCAGGTGTTAGTGTTGTCGCTTCTCACCAAGTTCGATTCCCGATGGTGCCAGAAAAAAGCCAACTAGACCGCGTCCAGAAAATTTGTAGCTTTTCACATTAATGTCCCAATTCATATAGCTGTGAAAAGCCAACCTTCCTTCCTCTATCCAGCTCCTCCTAGTATCAATAACTAACCACTTCTAACCCCTCCACGTGCGACAAGTTGTTGGTAAACCCAGCTAAGCGGCCCACCTACTAACAATGACCTACCACCCAACTCCTAACTCCTATCGCTCCATGTAGATAAGCTTCATTAGCACGCTACATTTCCCATTTACAAATACAACGATACAAAAAAGTGCTTTCCTGTGACTATTTTTTAAGTTTTCTTCTTTCTCTGAACGTCTTTTGCTCTTAGAATTTGGAATAAACTATTCCCACTCCATATGTCGTTTCTATGAATAACGTATACACTTAACGGGGGTTTTCTAAGACGAACAAAGAAAAGTGCAACTTAACTCAGCAACGAAGACATGGTAATATTCGTTCTACACACTCGATGCAGAAAGAGCAGAACAGCGCCACAAGAGCAAGTGAATTGTTTGTTGTCCGAGGTTGGCAATGGATTCAAGTTCGAATGTCTGGCCAACAGAACGCGAGGTACCCTTATCATTACTCTTACGGACGATGGCGAAGTAAAAGCGTTGGTTACATTGAGTACAGGTTCTATACCAACATTAAGCCAGTTAGACTGACAATAAATAAATAACTATATAAATAATTTATTGTCAAGAGAGTTGTTACAAACTGCGTATGACCGCATTGAGGACAATAAGGTAATTAACTGCGACTAATACACAATAAACTAATGAACACAGTGTATTTCCGTTCATGCTTTTTCTCTTAAGTTGAATTTCTTGAAGCAGAGTAAGCTGCCTTTTTCTATAGTGTAAACAGCGATTTCGAGACGAGTTTCAACTTTGGTTTGAGTCATGGCGCAAATTAGATAGCTGAGACGAGGATTTAACGTGGTCCGTCTAGACCGCGTCTTCAAGCCGAGGCTTCGGAATTCACACTTGGCAACGTCGCGATTCTCAATTATTTTCGACAGGAGTAAAGAGCAGAAACGCATAGAATCTACACAACTTGACGAGCACGCGATGATTTGAATTTTGTGTTTACAGGTATGAAGATAATAGGGAACATGATACTGTTTTTATGATAATAATAATATATTAAGACATAAATTAATGTTTATCCATACTTTTTATATCTGTTAAATATGTAAGATATTTCTGTAATTTCAGACTACATTTAATTACTACAATACATCTTTTTACAAAATATGCTTGAAAATAGTAGTGCTATATATATTAAATAAAATATTATCTTCGTGGATATACTTTTTCATACATGTTAAAGTACTCACTAACTTCACTCTACAATATGAGAACAACTTTAACTATAAAAATGCATTATTTACAAAGAGAACAGGATAAAAACGGAAAATGTATGTTTATCATTCTGCAAACAGTTTTATTCTAGTATGCTCGTATGTGTGAGATAAACATTTTTGTTTCGCTTGAAATTTTTCTCCTTACAAGACAAAGTAAGTCCTTATGAATACCATTCAATAGTCCTCCACTGAGTGGAATGTGTTAGTTACACAAAATCTGAAACTAAATAAGGCCATTGATAATGCTGTGATGCTTTATGGTAGAAGAAACCATGTCAATTTTTTCCAGCCAGACTGCATTCAGCGAATTGCTGATTATAATACATCAGCAAAGTAGATGGCATTTTACTTCGAATATCTAAAATCTTTTACTCGTTGTATTGTTGTAATTATTGCTCTTTGATGCAGCGTTCTCAAGTTCAATCAATTTGTTTCTCATAAAACAAAACGATTTATTTCTCATAAAGCAATTACAGTATATTCAATAAGAGTAATGTTGTCTTTCACTTGTTAAATTGGTTGGCAGCGCCCTTATTTACGACAACATGTATTAATAACGTACAAACACTTTAATTGTTCATACTTTTACATAACGTTTCGGGGATGTATGTTCCCCCTCTTCAGATGTATTTTATATTTTCTACAAAAAACATAGAAATTATCAGGTATATCTCATTAGTAATCTCCAGTACATTGTTACAAATATTCAACTTACATATGTGAGAAAGTACAAACCTGAATGTTCTTATGATGCATGCGTATATTTATTCAAAGTTGCGTTGAACTTATTAAATTTTTTGCTATGTTCATCTATTTGTGGGTCATGCGGTTGTAGCCAATGTGCGGTATTCGGTGCTGTCCTCCAACTCTGACCTACCGAACTGAGGCCCATCAGCACTGTGCGGTACAGGCTGTCTTCATGCTATGACGCAACCACGTGGTGGGGGAAATAATGTGGGAATGAATTATCTATAGTTTTTATATTTTTTTATTATATTTAATATTGTGTCATATTTTGAAGTGAATATGTTTGACTCTACTTGTGTATTCATCACTGTTAATTTTAATGTTAATTGATTCTGCTATGATTCTTTTTTGTTTATTATGTTCATAATCCACAATTGTTGTATTTTCAAAGTCCATCTTATGGCATGTTTTTCCTATATGTCTATTTATACCACCCTCTTTATTTTTATTTATATTACTTTTGTGTTCACGTATTCGAGTCATTAGTTTGCGTTTAGACTGTCCAATATAATTGAGGTCACAGTTTGTACATGGAATTTTATATACTATATTGGTCATTTCATTTTTATCTGTTTTGTCTATGTGTGCTTTAGCAAAGGGGTGTTTATTATTAATTGTGTGGATTGTCTTAATGTTGTATTCATTGCAGGTTTTTCTGATTTTTTTTGGTTAGTCCTGGAACGAAGGGCAATCATATTATTCATTTTATTTTGGTTTTGGGACACAGAATTTGTGTGTTTATTCTTCTGAAAGAATTGTTTTATTGTTTTGTCTATGAATTTTTTTGGGTAATCATTATTGTGATTACCCAAATCTCTTATTATGCTGATGTTTTCATTGTGGAATATATCATCACTTACATTGAGCATCCTATGTAGGAAGTTGTGTATGATAGCTACTTTCATTTGTCTTCTTGTCTATGTATTTTGATATCTGAAAAATCTATATGGTTATTTTGTTCCATTTCAAGGGTAAATTCAATATTGGGATCATATGAGTTGAACATTTTATGGGTCATTGTAATCTGTTTTTCATTTGTGATAATGATAGTATCATCTATGTATCTCCTATATAATTTCACCTGTAATTTAGACAATATAGACCTTTCCAATCTTCTCATTGCTAATTCACAAAATAATCCACTCAGAACCCCACCTATCGGAGCTCCATGGGTATGTTTGTAGATAGTATTATGAAATATAAATTCAGTGGAATTTAAAATTAATTCTACTCCTTTTAATAGTGTGTTTTTTTTTGGTGGGGTTTTAGGGCTCGTCAACATCAAGGTCATTAGAACCCATTTTAATAGTGTGTAAATCGGTAGTATGACATATATGTTATAGACTGATATGTAATATTCTAGTGCATCTATTATATGTTTATGAGGGATTGATGGGTACATATTATTAACATCAAGTGAAAAATTCTATATGTTTTGTCAAATCAAAAATTCTATCTGTTTTACCCCCCAGGGGGCTTACATCTAGTAAGTACATGTTTGGCGAACACGGGGACCCGAGCTGAGTTTGGCATTGCTTCCACTTACTTGTGCCATGCTCCTTCCTTTCTCTTTCCTGACCTCCCTTGGTCACCTCTTGTTCTTTTCGATCCCGACGCTATTATAGCTAGGGTATCTTTCATTTTCCTCTTCTCTTTCTTTTTCTTCTTCTCTTCTTTCCCCCGCAGGAAGCTCAGTTTCGAGTGAGCATGGGCTTGGCAAACCCACGGTTCCGAGCTACGGGACTGGTACTGCGCCACCAGTCCTCGGACACCGTAAGCTTTGGACATGCTTCAGCGACCACCATTGGCGCGATGGTGGAAAGTTGCATGTTTTGAAGGGCGGAGATCTTGCCTTCATTGGCCGGGTCGCGAGGAAGGATTGAACCTCTATAAGAAAACCCTCAACCTCAAGGTGTGTTACGCGCCGATGAGGTGAATGGGAGTTGAGGACAAACACTCACTAGCGGACAACCTCTGGGGCAACTGCCGCACCTCAGTTGAGCAAGGCTTATTGGCGTGATGCGGGGGCTCCACGTCACCGGACATTTACTTCCTCCGAACTCATGGGTCGAAATGAAAGATTCTTGTTTTCCCCTGCCTTGCGGAGTGGGCGAGTCGCAAGGTAAGTATTACGCCTCAGGGTCATCGAAGCGGCCGAGGGCTAAGAGCCCTCCTGCTTCAGGAATAAAGGATAATAAGAAACAACATTTTACATGAAAATGTTTATATCGTAATGACACGTATAGACGGGACACTTGAAAAAGTATCCCCGTTCTATATCTACAAAGGATTGCAGGGTTTAGTTGGAACGCTGAAATCAATTAAAAGGTTGCGAAATGGGTCAATGCTGTTGGAAACCAACACCAACAAGCAAGCATTGGCACTTTTAAAAATGGACTTTGTTGGGAGAGTTCCCTGTGAAGTGCGAGCTCCATGCTGCGCTTAATCGCAGCAAGGGGGTCGTAAGTTGCAGGGACATTATTGATATGGCAACAGGAGAACTAGTTGTAGAATGGGAGGCTGACCACGTAGTTGTCAGTCAAATCATGAGGAAGGTAAATGGTGTTCTGGAGAAGACCAGTTCCTTCATCGTGACATTTGACTGTCCTAAACTACCAAAGAAACTGAAGGTTGGATGGCTGAACCTGCCGGTCCGTCCCTTTATACCAAATCCTCTGCGCTGTTATAAGTGTCAGAGGTTCGGACACACGACAACATGCTGTAAGGGACGTGACACCTGTGGAAAGTGCGGAAAGGAGGCACACGAACCCGGCGTTTCATGCCCAGGGCCTGCAAAGTACATTAATTGCACAGGCAGTAACCCGGTATGGAGCAGGGAGTGTGTCGCCTTTCTTGAAGAAAAGAAAGTGCAGGAAATTAAAACTACGGAGAAGATCCCGTACGGTGAAGCGCGGAAGAAATACAGGGCATTATACCCTGTATTTTCTACCAGTTACTCCACCGCAGCCAAGACTCCTTTAATAAAGAAGAGCGTATCTGCTCAAGCTGATTTCACTGACGTGTCTACGAAAACGTCGTGCACATGTCAATGCAAATGCGGAAAGAAAAATGAGTCAGCCCTTCCCGAGAAAGTTAAAAAAAACACCAACAGCGCGTCCACCTACTACAAAAACACCAAGTAGTAATAAACATACTGCAACAAAAACACAGACAAAGCCTGGTTCTAGGGCTAAAACCCTGAAACCTGTACAATTACCAAGCAAAAAATCGCACAGGCGTAAAAAGAACGTCTCTGTGCTTTCTTCCTCGGAGTCAGAACGTGTATTGTCCGACGGTGACGCGGAAATACACATTCACGAACCTGACCCCGGAGGTTCGAAACACTAATGGCTTCCATACATCAGTGGAACCATAATGACTATAGAACTCAACGTGAAGAGTTACAACTCTTAGCGCGTCGTAATCCGATATGTATTTGCCTGCAAGAGACACACCTTTCACCAGAACACTCACCCTCTCTGCGAGGATACAGCAGCTTCAGATATGACGACACCACGGGAGATCGAGCAAGAGGTGGAGTTGCCGTGTTTGTTAGAAACACAATCCTCTGCTCACCTTTACTCCTACAAACTCAAATTCAGGCTATAGCAGTCAAAGTTCATGGCGTGACAGCCATGACCGTGTGTTCTATATATCTTCCTCCGACACGAGATTTTTCGGAGACCTCCCTCAGAGATTTAATTCATCGGCTCCCTCGACCATTCCTCCTGCTTGGAGATTTCAACGCCCACAGTGTACTGTGAGGCTCGTCGAGCGATTGCCCCAGGGGCCGACTGCTGAATTGTCTCTTTGAGCGGGAAGATTTATGTCTACTGAACACCGGGGAGATGACCCACTTCGCATTTGGCACGGGGTCATGGGCTGCTATAGACCTATCAGTTTGCTCTCCTGAAGTGATAATGACATGATAATGAAATCCCGATGTCGTGTAAGTCTGAACTCAACCCTCAAGAAACAAAATCACCACTAACATCCATTGGTATGTGGTGGGGTTGGAAACTGGTTTATGGATAAAAAGAATTGAAAGCTAATCTTGAAATATGCAAAAATTAAAAATGAATTTGATATTTTTTTTACAATTGACGAAATGTTTCAACTACTAATGCCGTTAAGCTCAAGATGACAAAGGAGCAGTGTATTCTGGGAGCTGGCAGTGGGAAGGGCGAGACGTAATAATAACGTAAATAGATATATTAGAGTCGAGTCCATGGTTATTGTGTATTCTGAGATTAAGAGTCGTGTTTCCAATGATATTATGTACCTTTCATATCTCATTCGATGCACGGTTCCTGCATGGATGAAGTGGGGGTTAGGAAAACCATTTCTTTAATAAACTTTTTAAATTGGGTAAAATAACGACGATTAAAATATAGAGTAACATGTGATAATCATCCCTCTCCTAATAGAATGCTTTAATGCCGCTCCATATTTCTGACTGGGAAATGTATATAAGTATGTGCAATGGTTTAGCATCACTAATTATTGCCTGGGAATACTCTTTTAACAATATGACATTGAAAATAGTGATAGAACGTTTTTATGTTTGCTATTTTCGGAATTCAAAAAGTACCTATTTTGTCTAATTAGCTGAGCGAATTTGTTCTTTGTTCTGTTGGTACGTGAACTAATAAACATTTGATTATAATTCGTAGTTACTCTTGTTCGATTTTAAAACTGTGTTGATCACAATTACAAAAATATAAGAAACAAAATATGAGTTCATTATGAAGAAAACCGTGCTAGTATGACACTTAAGTTGGAAAGAACTATAGATGTTTTTGAGTTACATTTGAATGAATGATATTTTGAAAGGATGTTCCTACTGATTGAACAATGGTAAACTTCTCTTTTAAAAGGGAAATTGTGTTGGTTCATCTTAAAAATGAGATAACTTTTAATTCTATATTTAATTTGCTGTCGATTTAGATTTAAGTTCTTTGTTAATATTTCATTCTACAACTCGTATCATTACAGGTTTATCGTATAATTACGGCATTGGAGGATTTCTCTTTATTTATATGAAATACGTAATTAATACAACTCTAGGTAATTGCTGTGGGAGTACTATAATGTATTGGACGAAAAAGTTGTTTTAATTGTGTTCTTGAATCATGCATATACGTATGACCGAAGTATTGTAATTCGGATGTTATTTTGATATGAAACACATCATGTGAACGGTAAATTTACAATATATATATCTCACTCTGTACACATTTCAAAACTACATGTCCTTTATTCTTTTACGACGCCGCTATTTGATTTCAAGTACTTGTCATAGCGTTTTAGCATATTAGAATTCCCTTGTTTATAAAAACTACTTGCTTGGAAATGAAGTCAACCTGTCACTTCGTTTTGAATATCTTCATCAGAAAAATTCTGCGACCCAAGCAATTCCTCCGTGTGACTGAATAGGTAGAAAAATATAGGTAGAAATATCGATGAGCAATATTCAGGCTGAATTGGGAATGATAAAAATATTTTCCGTTGGAATCTGCTCAAATGTTCGATGAGACCTGTGAGGGCGAGAATTGTCATGCAGAAGCACGATCATCTCACAGTTGTGGTCAACGATAGTCGTATCACGTAATTGGAACACAAGTTCCAACTGTTCCAATTAACGTGAAGAAAATAGACTATCCTCTCAGGGAAGCAATGGGATGTAATAAGATGCGTGGGGGACCCAGTTACAAGTTTGATGTATTGTCACATCGGAGCCCATCTCTCGTTGGATACTGAGACAGTTTTCATATCCGACGGTGGGTTAGGGTAACTCAAGTGTTAGTTCTAAAGTAACTCGCTTGGACTACCCTGTCAAAGGTCTTGGTGAGAGGTTAAAAACAATAACTCATGCAAAAATATTAATAGAAATTAATGAATAATAAAGCCCTGAGTGGGCATGAAAATAATCAGTTACATTACTGCCCTTCTGGGCGTATGATTTACAACATTCTGACATAGCTTACCGTAAGGGCTGCTCGTGCCGGGATCCGACAATGTTCCAAGTTGCTCATACCATCGGGGAGTTCATCCGGTCCGAAGTTGATAGTCACCGTCGAAGCCACAGTGAAAGATTCGTCAGCGGCTGGCAGCAACGCTCGGGCCTCGAAGTCCGTCGAGGGCCGTGGAGCGAAGGAGAAGATCTTTTTGACGCGTGTCCCTTTCCTTAAGTAAGTTCGGG
>NNCF01130725.1:47774-61445 GCA_002313205.1 Laupala kohalensis
TCATTATCGCAATGGCTAAATCTACGTTAATGTGATAATTTTGGAATGCACCAACTTGGATAATAGTTCGTTTTTGATCTGTTTTCGGGCATGTTAGTAAAATGTTAATCCAATCTTCATTTTGATCAACGCAAAGTGGGCAAATAGAGTCTCGATCCACCCTCAGTTTTCTTAATTTCCACCCTCCTACGCGAAACCATCCGTAACCCGATCGTTCTTTTGAATTGAGACAGTCAATGTATGGTTTTCTGCCCTATTGTCCAGATACTAAGGTTTGCACGATAAGTGATCTCTTTTCCAGTCTGTTAGTTTCTATTTCACGACGGTATAAGTCTTGGAGTTTTCTCTTAATATCTTTTAGGTCGTTTAACGATGGACTATTCTGACTCACACAAGTGATTCCTGCTTTATGAATTAAATTTTTAATTTGCCTGTCCCATTTTCCTTCTGTATTACAATGGTAAGACTGAGTTACAAGTGGGTTCCTGGTACCTGCCCTTATCGAAAGCCAATATTTAATTGCTCTTAATTGTAGAGTTAGTTCAATGGGAAGCAACCCAAATTCCCATAAAATGCCACTGTTTGCTGTGCATTGAGCAATGCCCGTTACCATTTTAAGATATTTCGTTTGAAGCGAGTTTAAAATATCGTTATTCCCCACGCCCCATATTTCCGCTCCGTACGCAATTCCCGGGATGGGTAGAGATTGAAACATTTTATCCATGAGTCTTGGTGCAATTTCAGGAATTGTAATTTTTGATTTTGTTATTGTACTTAAAATGTATTTGCCTTTTCGTCGAGATTTCTCCATATGTCTCGTCCAAGTTACGTTCATGCAGATGGTTACTCCTAAATATATGTATTCTTTAACGTTTTCTAGCGTTTCTCGTTTATACGACCAAGTTTCATTCTTACTGTAGACCCACCCATTTTTAAAAGTCATGGATTTTGTCTTATTACCGTTAACTTTTAGTTTCGTTTCTTCGCAGAAAATGTCTAATTCACCTAAACTTCTTTGTAAACCTGCTTGTGTTTTTGAGAAAATAATCAAGTCGTCGGCAAAAAGGAGTGCTGGTATTGAAATATTTTCATCTCCGATCCTGGGTGCATCTGCATTTACCGTGGTTAATCTATCTACAAGTCCATCTATGAATAGTATGAAGAGAAGTGGGGAAAGTACGCAACCTTGCTTTACACCTCTTTCCACAGAGAATGTATCTGTTACACAATCTGATTCTAATCTCACGCATGCCGTGTCTGATTTATACATCCCTTGAAGCATTTTTAGGAATTTTGTGGAGATTCCTTTACTTTCTAGAGTATACCAAAGTATTTCCCTATTAACGGTATCAAATGCTTTTTCAAAAGCACAAAATAGCTTACCTCTTTTCACGGAAGTTGCCTTTTCCGCCATTGTGGTAGTTATAAAAATGTTGTCTACTGTACTATAGTTATTTCTGAATCCTGCTTGCAATNCACTTTTCCTTCTTTTTCTATCCATTTATTTAACAGTACATGAAGAATTTTGCAAAAATTCGTAGCTATTGTATTAATTAAGGAAATACCTCTATAGTTATTAGGATCGTTAACGTCACCTTTGTTTTTATAAATTGGACAAATTATTGATGTTTTCCAAATTTCGGGAAACGTGGAAGTGTCGTATAAAGAATTCAGCAAATCCACGAGAATTGGGGCAATACTAGAATTTATTTCCTTTAAAAATTCCATTGGAACACCATCAGAACTTGTTGCTTTGCCAGAATTCAAATTCCGTACCACATCTTTTATTTCATCAATATTTATTGCACGGTCTAAATCTGTCACTATTATTTGGTGTTTGATAAAATGACCCGTCCGTTGTTGTCCGTCCGTTGTTTACACTGATTCCGGGAAAGAAGTTGAGCGAAGTGCATTTCCCAACTTTTCGCCTCTATACTGTTCATGCAACTATATCTACATCGTAATTTATTTATAGTATCCCAAATATTTGCAACATTTTTACTGTGAATAATGCTTTCAATTCTTTCCGCTTCCGAATTCTGCCATTGTTGCTTAGGTGTGTTAATTATTCTTTTATAGTTTTTTCTCAAGTGTACGTATTTTTGTCGTAAGCTTTCTCCTCCCCACCAAATGTAGAATTTTAATGCATTTTCAGCATCTTTTTTCGCCTGTCTACAATCTATGTTGAACCATACCGCTTCTCGAGTGTNTTTCTGTGCGCGTACTCGCATGTGTGAACCCGCGTTCTGTAGAGTGTTTCGTAAAGATTCTGTCGCGGCATTAAACTCTCCAAACTGCAACCTACTTAGAATATCTGCGTGCAAGTTTCCGCGATTCCTTTCAAAGTTCGCTGCAAATTCTAACCTTTTTTCATGGCTCCGTTTAAATCGTTTAATTTTTGACAATCTCTTTGGTTGTTGTAGTACTTGTAAACTATTTTTATATTTTAAAGTTAAACACAGTGGCATGTGATGGGATTCTATTCCTTGACCTACACGAAATTTATCTATCCACTGTATAGTTTTAGGACACGCCAAACCATAATCAATTACGCTCTCTCCATTTCTATTAATATACGTGAAATTTCCGCATGCGTCATCCCCATAAGAACCATTCAAAATATCTAAATTATGTAAATAGCATAGCTCTAGTAATTCGCTTCCCTCCCCATTGCTCACTTTATCTTTACTTTTTCTAATTATATTATTATTATTAACATGAAGATTTCCGTTGTTGTCCGTCCGTTGTTTACACTGATTCCGGGAAAGAAGTTGAGAATACTCCGTCTGGTATTCTTTCACCTATTCTTGAATTAAAATCTCCCATTAATAAAAGTCCTGCATTGGAATTCCTATTTTTCAGCGTATTCAATATATGGTCTAATCGTCATAAAAGGAACTATTATGGTACATGGATCGTTGTGGGTGTCTATAAATAATTAAAATTAATATCTCCATACCCGTGCATTCTAGTTTAACGCATATGGAACATTTAAAATTTATATTTATTTCTCGAAAACTATAATTTGTTGAATTCTTGCAATAAATTGTGGCTTCACCTGAGTTTCTTCCACGCGATCCTTTTCTTTTCAAATGTTTTGTAAAAGAAGTATATCCATTTAAATTAACCGAGTCTCCGTCTTTACACCACGTTTCAAGTAATCCAATTACAGAGAATTTTTCAAGGAACTCACGAAAACATCCCTGAGTCAATTTCCTCGTCAATCCTTCAACGTTCCAACACAATACATCTAATGCATGCCCTTTGTCCTACTGGCCTGTCGCGGACGTACCTTGCTGAACTGCAAGTGCCACAGAGTATATTTATATGTCTGAGTAGGGTTATGGCACTTCACTGTTGGAAACGGAGAGTAATTCCATTAATTTTGTTGGGACCGCACAATTTTGATCCGTCGTTGTCCTATGCTTCCTTTTCCTCATTAAAGGAGTCGTGCCATTCTTCTGCCAGGGAAGAGTTTGAAGGTGAAAGCAATGTATGTGAATGTGTCTGGGGGGTGAAGGATGACTCATGGTTGTTTAAGTACTGCAGTATATTATATCGTAAAATCATATCGCTCAAAACTGTTTAGTAAAATATTTTTATTACTATACACAGAATATACAATAATAATTGCGTATAAAGTAGGATTGTGAGGAATGTCATGACAAAAATTAATGAATTTTATCCGTTTTAGCAAGGTTTTAGAACCATTATTCATATTGATTGATGATTTCGTTTTCAATAGGAGATGCATGTACTCGACATGTACTCATTCTGCAGAACATTAATTCATTAATTAACACGAATCACAAAACAATTATTGCACAGCACAAATAAAACTTCTATAACTCAATTATGTATTTGGGGTCGAATTTCTGACAGAGTCTACATTCGGAACCTCTCGCTCCTCTCATGTCCTATTAAGGCCCACGCCTCTTCGCCACATCATGAAGTGGGTTGGGTCCGTACACTACAGGGAGGTAGGCGTAATCTATTTGCCTCTTATCCTTGGTCTTTTTTCTCTACAGTTTCAACGCATTGCGTTTTGCGCATAAAGAATTCTCATATTAATCTTAAGTATCATAAAACGCATTAGTTCACATAAAGTCTCTGTTGATGTTTATTCACCTTTAACCAAATCTTATTAAATAATTAATATATTGTCTCCTCTCTTCGTCTGCCCACACTCCCACATTGTATGATCATCATGCTGTGTACTCGGAAAACGCGTACTCCGCCATTTTGTAATGCACCGTCTTTCTCGATCGCTCAGCAGCAACTGATGTGCATGCACAATTCATTGCATTGCTCTCTGATAACGCATGACATGACATCACACAAGACATCACGTGACACGAGACGTTGCTGACGCAGTTTTCTGTCTCTTTCTTATTCGTAATGTAAGTTGTTCCTGAAGTGAAACTGATGATGCTTCCAGATCACCCCACTTACCAACACTTCCAATCTCCCACATTTTGTTTATCTTACATTGCAAGAACGTCATTACCCCGCTCAGTAGGTGTCCGCTTTACATATCTGCTGGAGGAAAGTGACATTATCTTACCTCCTACGGTAAAATACCCACCTTCCCACAATGGTCCCTCTTTCAACAGTTTCGTCTTTCAAAGTAGAACACTTTTCCTGTTATGTACCAGCAGCACTTCAAAGAAATGAGAGCTATGTATTCCGGTCGAACGTTCATATACACTGATGGTATATCCATGAACGATTCCGTTAGTGCTGCTTTCCACTGCCATTATTCCACCCGCTCTTTTCTCCATTCTATTTGCAGCGTGTACACTGCGGAGAAACATGCATTCCTTGACGCGCTGAAGTTCATTCAGCTATCTTCAATACGGCGTGTGGTTCCATGCAGAGACTCTACTAGTGCTCTGTGATCAGAGTCTTTACTCTGTACATCTGATACCCTCACTATTCACAATTTTCTAAGCCACCTTGGAGTTTAAAATTTTGAAATAGTTTCTGGTCCATGTTTGTATTACCGGTAACGAAGAAGCTGATAAGGCATTTTTAGCGAAGCGGGCAACGGAGAAAGCAGTTCCTGACATTTCAACCGTTCCCACGTCAGGCACATAGCTTCCAATAAGATCGTCTTTTCTCAAGACATGACTAGCCGAATGGGAAAATTGCGCCTTCATGTTGAGGAATACTCAGTTAAGACCTTGTCGTCTTCATCCCTTACGAACAGATGTGAAGTGATCCTTATTCGTCTTCGTATTAGCCACTGCTATCTTACCCATGGACATAAGTTACGCGGTTAACCGCACCCCATCTGTGAGACTTGCAACACAATACTAACCGTGGAACACTTTCATTTGGAGTGGCTCAAATATAGTACTAACCGACGGAGATACAACCTATCCTATTGATTGGACTATATGCGAGGGCAAAAAGATGCGACTCTTTTAGGCCTTTTTATATTTCTACAGGAATGTGGTCTTTGGCACACTATCTATACTTTATTTATATCTGATGTCTAAATTCTAAATACTGATCTCAAAGTATTCCTTTTTACTTTTTTTTAGAGAATAAGAGTGTGGTTATAAATATGCTTGTACGTTTCTATTTCTTATGCATGATTATATCTATGTTTTTATGAATGTATTTTTTCTTCGTCTCTTTATTTTTTCTTTAACTATATTTTCTTTTCGCTAATGATTGAATAATGATGAAGCATATAAATAATTTTTTCACAGAAATCTGAAGATAAAATAATGCATATACGTTCAATATGTTCGAGTATCTATCTTATCCATGCAGTATTATGAGATTTTTTATATATCAACTAAATGAGAGGATGACTGTTGATCATTTCATTAATGTTTTTCTTGTTTTGTTCCTATAGCGAGAGAAATTATACAAGGCGGAGTATTGTAGCCGACCTGAATGTGGGTTAATTAATAATACAGGATGATTCAGAATTCCTATTACACAGTTATAGATGTTGTAGAGGGGACTCAGAACAGCAATATTTGGTATTAAACTCATGTCCGGAAATGCACCGTTTGGAAGATAAACGACTTTAAACGATGGAAGGTAATACCCATTGACAGAGTACGGTGACTCGTGTCACGTGATGTCTCGTGTGACGTCATGTCACGAGTTATCAGAGAACAATCCAATGAATTGTTGCGCATGTACATTAGCTACCGCTGAGCGATCGAGTAAGACGATGCATTACAAAATGGCAGAGTACACGTTTTCGTATACACCGACATTTTGCTCATCTACGGTGAAAGTGGACGAAGTGGTCGATTAGCACAACGCCTGTACCACGAACGATTTCCGGGTCGTATCCGTCCATCACATGCCTTTTTTGCAGGATTGAAACAACGGCTTCGGGAAACCGGCACCTTAAAGGCTAATAGAACTGATGTGACCGGACGCGCCGCACTGTTGACGAGGAAGAGGTAGTCCTCCAAGTGGTCGACCANAAGAGGTAGTCCTCCATGTGGTCGACCAGAACCCGTCTACGAGTATCCGCAACATCGCAGGTGCCGTGGATGTATCCTAGAGGATGTTCTCCATAAACAGCAACTTCACCCACACCACCTCCAGAGAGTGCAGGCAGCTGATTTTCCGCCACGTGCCGATTACTGCGCGTGGTTTCTACACCGCTGTGTCGACATTCCAACCTTTCTCTGATCATTCCTTTCACAGATGAAGCGCATTTCACAAAACGAAGGTCTGCTCAACCGTCGTAACAGCTACATTTGGGATGAAAATCCTCATGCTACACATACCCATTGATTTCAACATCGTGTTGTATTAATGTGTAGGCTGGTATTATCCATGGTCATCTGATTGTCCCGTGTATTCTACCGCCCCGTCTAACTGGTCACAGGTACTTGACCTTCCTGCAAGACGTACTGGTGCAATATTTGGAGGATGTGCCATTGTAAATCCGTCGGACGATGTGGTTCCAGAATGATGGCGCGCCAGCCCACATTTCACGCGACATCCGTCAGCACCTTCACATTCGGGGAGAGGTGGATAGATCGCAGTGGACCGATTCGTTGGCCACCATGATCGCCCGATTTAACACCTCCAGACTTTTTTATGTGGGGCTACATGAAGAGTATTGTTTACGAGACCCCTGTGGAGTCACAGGACGATCTCTTTGGCGTGTAATGACTGCAGCGGAGGTCATTTAGGACACTAAGACTTTTGGACCGTGTGTATGTGAACATTGTTCGCAGGTACACTTTGAACAACGAAACTCGTGGTCGCCACTTCGAGCATATATGGTAGTTGACGCAGGTTCGAGTTGGTTGATGCACGAGCAGCGTATCCTTTGACGTTATTTCAAATTCGTTGGTCTTCCAAACGGCGCATTTTCGGAGTTCTGAATCCCCTCTACAACACCTTTAACTGTGTAATAGGAATTTAGAATCAGGCTGTATATGAACAAAAAGAAAGGTGAAAGAAGAAAGTTCGTGTCCGTAGCATATCCGTCGTATGTTAGAGGAATGGTGAATTTCTATCGAAGAGAAGTCATCTATGAAAAATGTATTATTTATTTCCTGCACTCGAGAAAATTGTTTCGTAATGTCACGGATCTTTTAATAAATTTCAGTTTCTAAATGGCAGAAAATTCCCCTGTCTTATATGAACATATCTTAATGCCAATTTATAAATATTGTAAGAATTGCAATCGAATGTGTGACCACATCAACAATTACTTTCAATATGAAAGAAGTATTGTCACGGAAAAATGTATTCGCTTTGATTTTGAAATCGTGGCCAATGGTCACTTAAATTACTTTAAGTATGTTTAAATATTCTATTCAACTTCAGTTGTTTTGTAAACTGTTATAACAATAAAACTATGAATTTAATTTCAGGGAACTCTCGTATGTCTTATCATTTTGAACCTCTATCGCTGCCAATTTCGTATTTGTATGATTTGTGTGATACGTTGAGGAATGTGTTCTCCCTGTTGAATACTTTTGTTGTTATCTGCAACTCATCCTTGTTCGGTTTTAAAATGATATAATTTTCTAGGTCGAAAATCTAAAGCGGGAATATATTCGTTATAAAAGAAACCTGTGTATGTTCTGCGGAACAAAGATGAAAATAACAGTAGTTTTTGCTTTAAAATGAATGACGTTAAAGCTAAAGGATTCTGTTTCAGCAAACTATTTGGACAAAGTTGATCTGAAATTAAACTTCGTTAGCTGTTAATCCTTTACTCCAGGTTAACTTCGTTAATTGTTATAGCGTTAGTTTACCGATGGCAATTCAACGGAAGTTAAAGTTACCCGTAAACGTTTATTGAGTATTTTGAATGTTAAATCAGCCAAATATTCATGGATTATATGGTTAGTCAAACTCGCAATAGTTCAATATAACAGGTATAGTGAAGGTGGGTAAGTTTAAATAGGCAATTGATAAATAGAAACATGTGTTATATTTATTGTTTCTTGTATTTAAAGTAGCAAGAATATATTCCTCATGTAAGATCACCTTGAATAAGATTCATTTTTCCCTTCATTAAATTGTTCATCTGAGAGGGATAACTTATACCCCGTATAATATATTTTCCAGTGGATGCTCTCGAAGTGTTAAAATACTTCAATTAAAAAGAGTAAATTATGAAGCTAAAAATCAAACATTAATAGCTTTAATAAGCTCTTTGTTTGGTGTTGTTAACAAAGATTAAAAACGTCTTTAAATCGAAAAACTTGGACCAATGTTATAGGTTTTACATTTTTGGTGATATGGTGCAGCTTCGGGACCGCCGTTGAGTCGTGCCTCAGAAGCGAAAATTCTATCACTGCACCTCCCGGCGAGTGGGTTCGTTATACCTTAGATGCTGGGATGAATAGAGACACTTTTGTTATTCTATGACAGTTGGATCACAATTCTGGTTGGGGGGAGGTTAAAAAGCCCTAGAACCCCCTTGAGAGTGGAACCCCCATGAAGAATCTGATGATGTAGCGAAGCGGGGAACACAGAGGGCAGTCCATGACTTTTCATCAGTTCCTACGTCAGATTCAAAGGTTGCTATAAGATCGTCTCTTCTTGGGACATGGCAAACTTGCACCTTCATGCTGAGGAAGGTAAAAGACTTCGTTAAGACCTGGGTGTCATCCCGTAAGAAGTAATCCTTACACGTCTTCGTATTTGCCACTGCTATCTTACCCATGGTAATTTCTTAAGCGGTGAACCTCCCCCCATCTGTGAAACGTGCAACACAACACTTACCGTGGAGTACTTTCTTCTGGAGTGTCTCAACTAGAGTACCAGCCGACGGCGACACAATCTACCCAAC
Organism: Laupala kohalensis; assembly: GCA_002313205.1. Classification (NCBI taxonomy): domain Eukaryota; kingdom Metazoa; phylum Arthropoda; class Insecta; order Orthoptera; family Trigonidiidae; genus Laupala; species Laupala kohalensis. The sequence goes on from NNCF01130725.1 coordinate 57,070, forward strand.
AGTTTGAACGTTATGTCGTCGTCGAAGTTCTGAATATTTATTTAATGTAACATATATTTAATCCATAGCCATTTAAGGTCTTTGTTTCCATAAAATTCCATGACTTGTATTATTACAGTTTTGTCGTGTGTAATTGAAGAAACGTAAAATGACGTATTGAATAGTTTGTACAGTTTTTAAAAAATTTGATTATTGGATATTCTGACAAATAGCTTTACCATTGGAGGATTTACAAATATTTTGGTGGCGATGATTAATGAACAAATTGTGTAAATTTAGTTCATTTATTTTATCTTCGGAATTTACTTAAAACTACTTTTTGGCTTATAATGAAACCTTTGAACATGGAATGTTATTTAGAACCATTTAATGACAGGCTTTATTATTTATACGTAATTACTAATAATAAAATTATAGAGAGGGTGACCCCCAGCGGGCTTACATTTAGTAAGTACGTATTTGGCTAACAAGGGACCCCGAGCTGAGTCTGGCATTGCTTCCACTTGCTTGTGCCGGATTCCTTCCTTTCTCTTTCCTGACCTTCCTTGGTCGCCTCTTGTTCTTTTCGATCCCGACACTATTGGAACTTGAGTCAGCTCTAGCGACAGCCCACAACACTGCTCCTGGCCCTGATTCAATTCATTATGAAATGCAGAGACAACTCAGTCTCCAGTCGAAAGAATACCTTCTGGATATCTTTAATCTTTCATGGTCCGAGGGAGTATTCCCTAATTCTTGGAAGGAAGCAACGCTTATCCCTTTACTAAATCCAGGTAAGGACAAAACGAATATTAGTAGTTATCCAAGCATTGCCTTGACGAGTTGCGTCGGTAAAACTCTGGAGAGAATTATCAACCGACGTCTCGTCTGGTATCTTGAACGGCATGACTTGCTGAGTCGATCTCAGTGTGGTTTCAGGAAGTTCCATTCCACCCTGGACAACTTCCTTCTCCTAGAATCAGCAATTCAAGATGCTTTCGTCCGAAGACAACATCTCATCGGAATATTCTTTGACATCGAGAAGGCTTACGATACTACTTGGCGTCATGGCATTTTACAACAACTCTATGCCTGGGGATTTAGAGGACGTCTTCCTCTGATGCTCATGTCCTTTTTGGATCAACGTTCTTTCCGCTATAGTATTGGAAGAGACACCTCGGATCTCCTTCTTCAAGAGAACGGTGTTCCTCAGGGCTCAGTCTTGAGTGTGACCTTATTTGCAGTGGCCATAAACAGCATAACGTCTGCTGTAAAGATTCCTGTTTTACACTCTCTTTTTGTCGATGACTTTGCTATCTTTTGTTCATCACAGAGTGTCACAGGTGCGGAGCGACAAATCCAAATCGTCCTCAATGGATTATGCCTCTGGTCGAAAACGACAGGTTTTCGTATCTCTGCTGAGAGAACACGCTGTGTTCTTTTCGGTAGGAGACCAAACCTTCTGGCAGAACCTCACCTCAACCTGAGGAACGAAGTTCTCAAATTCATCCTTTTGTGAAATTCTTAGGTCTAATCTTTGATCAGAGACTGAATTGGATTGAACATCTAACAGACCTAAGAGCAAGAACATTAAAGTCTCTGAATTTATTGAAGTGCCTCAGTAGCAGGGAATGGGGCGCTGATCGCTACTCCCTGCACCAGTTTTATCGAGCATTCATAAGATCTCGGCTCGATTATGGCTGCGTTGTATATAGCTCTGCTCGTGCAAGCTATTTAAAGAAGTTGGATAGTGTCCACCATGCCGGAATTCGACTAGTTACGGGAGCATACCGCACTAGTCCCATTCCGAGTTTGTATGTCGAGAGTGGCGAACCATCTCTTTCCCTCCGGCGGCAAATCCTCATGCTACGACACTTTTGCCACTTGCAAACTTTACCCGACAATCTGGTACACAACGCGGTTTTTCATCCATCCTCTTCTTCCATCCGTTTCTACAACAACAGACTGAGAGCAACCAAACCTTTTGGATATCGCTCCAAACAAATTTTGGAAACCTTAAATATACGCACACTTAATGTCTTACATCAAGGTTTTAGTAAGACTCCTCCTTGGGCTTTGCACAAGCCGAAGATTATTTTCGATCTTCTGCATCATGACAAGAAAAACACTCCAGCTGCGATGTTGGGAGTATACTTTCACTTAATCCTCGACAAACACCGGGACCGTATCCCTGGGTTTACCGACGGGTCGAAGCAAGATGATGGTGTCGGCTGCTCCGTGGTATTTCCCCGTGAGACCAGTGGCTACCGTCTAGGCGACTTGTGCAGTGTTTACACCACTGAGTGCTACGCCATATTGCGAGCATTGCGATCGACAAAGTGCTACGGCGGATCACATTTCCTGATTTTTTCTGATTCTCTGAGTGCCCTCCAAGCAATCCAGAACATGTATGCAGCTGATAAGCTGATCCAGAACATCCAGGATGTACTTTTCACACTGCAAAGNGATAAGCTGATCCAGAACATCCAGGATGTACTTTTCTCACTGCAAAGTGATGGAAAGAACATAATGTTTTGCTGGATTCCCGGACACGTGGGTATCAGAGGAAATGAGGAAGCAGTGAGTGGTTAGCTGTTGAAAGGAATAAGCTCCGACGTATCAAAACTTCCGTAAAGTCATGGAGCAGTTCCTGTAGGCCAGCCCGCCGCGACGAGGTCCTGCTGACCCGCCTGCGCATAGGACATTGTCCTCTCACTCATCGGTATCTCTTACTACTTAATGATGAACCCGTTTGTGAGGAGTGTAGCTGTTCTCTGACAGTGTGTCACCTAACTGACTGCAGAAGATACACAAGTATACGGAGACAAATTGGTCTGGCTGCAGATTTACCAACAATTCTCGGAAATGAAACGGTTAATGTTAATAAACTATTGAAATTTATGAGTAGATCGGGGCTTCTCCCACAAGTTCTCGGGAGGGTTTAAAATTTGCATTCCCTTTTTATCTTAACTGTCTTCTTTCCTTTCATCCTTTGTTTCTGTGATTAGAAAATATAATATTTAGAAATTGTTTTCCTTTTTTTGTGATATAATGTATTGGTATTCTGTTTTCTTTTCTTTCATCTTTGTATTTGGATATTTGTTGAATTCAGGAGGGTTTTTTAGTGGGTATAATGGAGATATTCGGCGAGACCCACACACGGGGAAGAGTCACTACGGCTCTTCTCTATGGTGCGAAACTGCATTTTTTCCTACTTGCATGGTTTCTAATGACCTCGATGTTGACGAGCCCTAAAACCCCACAAAAAAAAATTCAAGTGAGTTAAACGTGACATATTAAAATGGCGGTGAAGTGTTTTAAAAGTTATTTCATAGTCCATTACCTTTTTTAATTTTAAATATAAAAAACTGTGATTATTCACGTCGATTAAGAAATAATTTGTATTGATTTTTTGAAAGAACTTTTTAATTCTTAAAGGTGCTTCACGTTTACTATAGGTCTTCGGTTATCAAGATTTATTCACTTGTAGGCGATAACCACATGTTAGAAAGCCATTTACAAGTATTTCAAGAAATCGAGACCGCAATAAACGTTTGTACGGATGTGACGATAATTATAAATACTTATTTTGTATTTCATTTATTTGGACATTATCAACCATCTTGACCAGCTTGATCTTATTCAGCAAATGAACGTACAACGCTACTTTTCAAGCGTTCTTCGTGAAATTTCATCATCACCAAGGAGAACTTCATAATTATGCAATACTTGTATATTTTAAAATCCATTCATGGTATTTTATTTCATTCACTTCGTCTCGATTAACAATAACTTGGACTGAACTGATTGATAACAAACTGAAACAGTGATATGACGATTTCGGGGAGGAAAATGTTCCCGCACATTGCGTGTTTCTAAGAAATTGCAGTTTTTAAGCTTCCGAAAAACTTAAAAGGGGAGTTATGTATGAAGTGTTGGAATAGGATTTATTGCTATTTACTTCTATTACAAGATGAAGATAGAAAAATTACAACTGACGAAATTTTATGTACGATTGCGGTATATTTTGTACAAGAGTCGAAACGTGTATTAAAACAGCACAAAATATATCGTAATCATCTATAAAATGGTCGCAAGTTGTCATTTTATTTATGTATTCCTTTATGCTTTTATCTTGAAGATTACAAGAATAGTGCAAACATTTTAAAAATATAACACATAATCTGCATCTAATTATCTATTTTTGACTGACCTAATATACAGGATATTTCTTTCAAACCTCCCATGTTTCAAAGGCCAGGAAAAAAACTACAGAAGATATGATAATGAAATTGCACAATATACTAGAGAATCTGAAAGAATTTATTTAATTATCATCAGTACACCTCTACATGTGAACAATTTGTAGCACTAAGAACATCGAGTCTGTATTCACT
>NNCF01130727.1:9313-50917 GCA_002313205.1 Laupala kohalensis
CAATTTCATCGACATTTATCTTCAACTTAATTTTTACCTTCCTTTTCATACATAAAAAAATAATAATAAAAGTTAGCCTGGTCATCTTAGCTACCTCCTTGCTAAATTTCATCACGATCGGTTCAGTGGTTTAGTTGTGATTGAGTAACAAAACGACAGACACGCTTTCGCATTACGCATTTATATGTTAGTAAGTATGGAGTATGGATGACAACAAAATATTACAGGAATTCGATGTTCGTATTATGCATAACAGTATTGAAATGACTTTGAATTTACTACGGTATTTTCTCTCAAGAATTCTATATCCCAAGTATTTAGCCTTTCAGGAATTTTTGTGTCGTGAGAATAATCGCATCTCTTATTATTGAGTTCTCTCATACTCAATATCCTCATATTATATTGAGTGCTAGCTGAAGTTTAAATTTGTCTCTTCTCGGCACATTTATAGATTTAATGACGACTCATTCATTAACAAATAGCCTAAATTACTAAAATAAGGTAGAAACATGAAATTTGGTCATTATGGGCCTTTTATGAAGCAACCACCCAGTAAGAAATGATTTTAAAAAAATAGGAGTTTTAAAAGTGTGAAATAGTGTAAGCCCTGAATGTTTCGTGGAGTAATTGCGAAGTCGCCTGTTTTTGATTGAAAAAATAATAGTACAATTAAATATTTAGATACGACTCTTAGGGTTTGTCGACATTTCATTTAATAACGCGTGCGAAGGGGCAGAAATAATTTCTTGTACCCGAATAAGGGAAGTGCAATGTATAGAACAGTATGTTACATATTTTGTGTTTATATTTAGTTTAATATCGTTTTCAATTCTTCATTTATTATGTTTCTTGTTATAATTTGTACCACCTTACACGACTTCAAAGGAAAGTCGAAACATTGTGAGTTTTTTATCATTAAATATATACAGTTCGTTCATAAAAAGTCGACGGTCTTGAATTATTTATTTGCAAGAGTGTCATACGTTTGAATAAATTTAATATGACGACTGTTATTTTTCAAATAACTTTAAGAAAACCTTAACACGTCGGTACGTGTGAAGCCGGTAATAAATGCCTGCAGCATTGTGTTCCGCCTGGTTCACTTATCTTATTATTATGGGGATGTGTCTCATGTCTTTCGGGGTTTAGGTCTGGATGGAAATGGTGTACGGTTGTGGAAGGCGAACGGGTGGTGTAGTGGTTAACACCCCTGCGATCAAAGTAGGAGCCCGGGTTCGATTCCCGACTCGTCGCCATTTTCACCTGACCGAAAGTTATCACATATCTTCTCCACGTGTAGGACACACGGAAGAAATATGTACTTTTTATATGTAGTTGTTTACGTATTTTTGTTACCCGAGTTTAGTTTTTCCCAGTCGGGTTTCTTTAACTTTTATTTTATTACCGTTCGCGCTAACGGCATGATATATTATTTTTGCTATATCATATGAAAAAATCTGGAGTTCACCTCTCTCAACTTTCCGTTACAATTCATAACCGAAACTCATGGCACTTAACACCCTACTTAACACTAAAATTAAGAAAATAAATAATATTTTATTATAATAATTACACAAGAATATATTTATAATCACATTACATGGTAAACTCCAAAACATCATAACTACACATTTAAGTATAGATTGCATGGATTATTTTTCACATTCACCTCTTTACAATAGCCTAAGAGGCAGATTTAATAATAGCGCCTCCAAAATTACAATACTTTCCTTACACACTCTGTGTCAATGGAAAGTAATAATAGAGTTATCAACTAGATTTTATACATAAATGTGGCTTAATTTGGATATCCAAAAATCATTACTGGAAATTTTTAGGTTTAGTTTATACATTTATAAATTTCTGCATGCGTTGATTAAAATTTCGACCGTGTGTTGCATTTGCATATTGTAAGGCTAAATACAAAAGGATTTTATAAAATGTAGATTTTAAAGGAATTATTTAGGTTGAAACGTGGTTTTTCGTTGTTTTACGTATTTTCACTATATCTGACGAATTAATTGTGTTATCATGAAGGTTTACTTTCTAAGTAAAACTATAATGCAGTGATAATACCAATAGGATCGAAACATATTTGGGGCATACCTGAGGTCATTTACGAAGAAATGTTTTAATTTACTTAATTTTAGGTATTTCAGGTTTGTGTGGTTCAACCTTGTTCTGTTAGATACACTCCTTCCAATATTGCAAAATATACGTTTTAGAAAAAATATCTGTTTTACTCTCGTGAATATTTCGGGATATTTTAATTGTAGTTATTTATTTAGTACAACTGTTTATTTTATTTATTAAGTACTTCTTTATAGTACTTTATCGCAACATAGAAAATTAATTTGAGATCTCTTGTCAGAATATATTTCGTCACAATATATTTTATTGGTATCGAGTTTCATTTACTTTGATATAAGGTATTAATATTTTAATAAATTAGAGTGTCGTGAGCTGAATCATCTATATCAAAAACATTCGGTTACTTTCTTTTGTATTGTGCTCGTCTACATATTACAAATATTCGCATTTGCACGGAAAACGGAATTAATGAATACAAATAAGTGACAATATGTTATTTTTCGGAACTAGTTTAAATTGCCTTATAAGATCAATTCTCTGCAAACAACGGACTCCCGAGGACCCATTCAATGTCTGTTGGTATTTTAGTTTAACTCAATTTTGAACCGAATGCCACAAAGGACCAGATCTAAATGGGTGAATTCATTATACACTCGTGATATACATTGGAGTAACAGTGTCTAAATATCTACTCGTATTTCGCCGTATACAATTGTATATACGGACTTGTAAGCATTTGTAAAGTGATAAGTATTGACATCTTCGCGAATCATTGAAGTGAAAACCTAAAAAATATTCTCACTCCATCAATAATTAAATCTGGGGTTTACTTGTCGAAAGAGCGTATATAGCCATGAGCTATCAAGGGAACTCTGTATTTTAATCACTGCCTTGCGTTTATTTACCCACAATTTTGTTTCATGTGATTTCACAATGTATAAATATCTAAGTCGCGGACGCCAGTAACTAATAAATCTATTAGAAATGCGATAAACGTATAACGTTAGGTGTAATGATTTAAACGTTTTTGAAAATATTGTATATCAACATTATTTGTGTTTATTAATTTTGTTAATTCACTAAATTTCACTGTATTTTGCAGATAGTATTTAAGTTCAGAAATGTATTCATATATTGCAACAAAGTTTCGTTATTTTAGGTACTACACTATAATAATATGATATGGAGTTGTTATTATTATTATTATTATTACTATTATTATCGTATCTTACAATATTTTCAATTTCCATCGTTTATATAATGTTATTTCTACAATAACGTTATTTAGGGTCGAAACTGCGTAATCCTGACAAATTTTCATAAATAGTTTATAAACGTTTAGTTCACTGAATCAGGAAAAAAGGACTTATTGGTTGACAATATCGAAGTACTTTGCAGAACTTGCTTTGCATTAATCGTATTCATATCTAATTTTTGGAGTTACGTAACAACTTTGAAAAACCAAACAGTGAGGAGGTATTTTTGTTCATCTCGTACATAACCGAAAGTAAATATGAGCAATTCATTGGAGTCTTCTAAAGCAATAGTACTAACACCCGACCGAGTGAACTTGTGGCGTAAACTCGTCCCATGCGAGCTAGTCTGTGTCCCCAAGGGCTTGGAGCGCCCACTTGGCACTTTCATTATGCATGAGAGCGCCATCTCTCGTCTCCCGAGTCCCTTTCCGACCGCAGCGGCGCTGAGGCCGCGGAGGCTGCTGCTGTCACAGTCTACTTCCGGTGCCTGTAGACTACTACAAGAGCAGTCAGCGAATGTGTATACCCACTGTAACAAATAAATTGATGTAGAAATTCGTATTTCGAGTGCTGAAAAAAATGATAAACGGTGTCTCTTGTCCGGATTATTTGGGGATTGTACCAGAAATACGTATAGGATGTCCAATATCAGTTATATGGTTCCGTATGTACAAACACTGTAAATATTTTCCGTTGAATGCATCTGCCTTATTTGTATAAATAACACGGTTAGAGAAAGGGATCCGATATTTTATTCTTAAACTAGGGTATATCCTTTCGTCTAATCGCTTAAAAAAAAAAAGATTCCAGCGCTGTTATTATGAAAGGGTATAGTTAGAAACAGTTGGATCTGTGACAAACCGAAAGCGACATAACCCCAAACGACAAAATGTGTGACATAACCCCAAATCGCTTTACCTGCGTCAAAATACTCTCCGAAGAGAGGTAGTTCCATCATTCCTTATCTGTAGTGGTCATTATTTTCCTTTATTCCCAAGTTCTAAGTCATAGTACATATTGATATGAAATGAACCATTAATCTTATATTATAAAGTGACGACTCGCTTTTCTCGTATGAAATAGACGAATAAAATATAATTTGAATCTCACTTCTAGGACGTCCCTTTCCCTAGATAGCATTCTCTCTTTAAGGTTGAGTTACCATTCAAAGCACAGACAACGCAGCAAAGAAATTAATTACATAGATACTCAGGTGGATAGTCCCGCCTTTCCTTGTCTGTTGTGATCAATTTTTTCCTTTATTCCCAACTCAAAGTTCTAGTTCATATTGCTGCTAAATTAACTAGTAATCTTTCATTATTAAGTGACCGCTCATTATACTTCTGTGAGATTGACGAACAACACAAAATCTGAATCACAGTCCTACGACGTCACTTTCCTGAAATGTTAAACCTCCTTTTAATGAAGAATTATCATTCTTAAATAGACGAACGCTGGATATAAGTCTATATAAACACTGTTCTATTCTGGAACAAAACATCAGTCCTCTAAGTACTACAACGTTCGACGTTAAAGTAGCTCATTGAGTTTATTTCAACTTAATTGGCATGAAACTAATGATTGTAGGAGGATTTGAATGGTTATACGAGAAATAAACATTAATTATTTTAAATCTTAAAACAAAGGATGTTGTCATTATTTATGATACGCACGCTGTTTCGAAAACCAACAACGATCATGTCGGTAAAGGTATCAAAAGAGTATGAAGCGGACAATCACCTGTTGCGTGTCTTCGCGCCTGCGCAGTATGATCAAAATCGAGGTTACCGCTTAAAAGATTAGTTTATTTAGATTAGTTGCCCTCGGGAACCGGCCGAGGTAAGGGCAGCGCTGCTCACAAATAGTTGAAAATATGAAGTTCCCAGTTCCACTGACAGAGAGCGCCACTCATCTGACTGCAGATCAGCTGCACACAATTGAGCGTTGACATCGGCTGATGTCTACACAAGGTTACGAGGAACGGGGAGCGGGAGAAAAAGTGAAATAAGAATTGTATCATTATAATTTTCATTTTTAGTCATTTTTACGTGCTGAAACAACGAATAACTATGGCACTATTGAAAAGCGTGAATCTTACTTAGTAATTCAATGCATTATAGATCTAACCAATAAAAAGTCACCTTCACAATGAAACTGTTTTTATAGCATCCAGTCAGATATTTTACCTTGACAATAACGTGTATTTTTATAGATTCTACTTCAATCTTGCTGGTTAATTGTCAGCAGAACGTAGTTGGCTGTGGACCCAAAGCGTGTGTTGTAGTTTTATGTTTGGAATTTTATGTTTGTGTACACACGCTATGAAAACTCTTAGCAGGGAAAATTTATTTTATTTTTGTATCGGAAGAAAGACTCTCGGAAATTTATGAGAGTATTCTGAATTTTGAAGTAGTTAATAAATTACACTTGTATTGCCGGTTACGCTGTTCAGTTATATTACTTTCGGTTATAATTAAGAGACAGAAATTTCGAGTTCACTATATTAAATTTTTCTGCTGAAATACTGTCGGAAAACCCTTCAGTGAGGTTTCTGATGGCAAATTTTCTTGGAAAATAATTTAGCATTTTTTTCACCACTGTTTGACGCCGGTCGAGCGCGACTCCGACGCCGCGTACGAGACACACAGCTACGTCACAAATACTGTAGAATCTGTATAAATGTCACAATTTATAAAGTTTTTATCTTTGGTAGAAAACACACATTTAATTTGATTAGGATTAGGTTATTCTAACATTAATTACTCATTTAAGGTGAAGTATTTTAGCACGTCTATTTTTAAACCATTTTGTTAGATAAAGTGTGTTAACCTTATTAGATAAATATATGATTGCACAGAATTTTCAGTAAAACTATCTTAGATGAACAATAGTTCCATACGTTATTTTCACTTATCTACATTTACGCAGAGCACGCGGAATCATCTCTCAAACGGATGATTTCTTTGCGACTTCATCGGCGTTCATCATCATGAGTCAGCTAATTTACACCAAATATCCATAAATAATACTCGTGTGTGTGAAAAATGATTTGTGAAAACGAATAAAATCCTTGCATTACTTGCTGAGAAAGTTATACAGGCAGAAACAATGGGAGACTTCGTTTCATGCTTTACGTCAGGAAAACACTCTAAATGTAAAGATTTGCTGTTCTTGCAAGACATGATTTTATAAATAAATCAGTAAAACATATACAATACTCGGTGTTTATGAGAAGACATTCTTTCAAACTGCAAAAATTAATATTAAATAATAATAATACTATCTATTTAATGTTTTCTTATAAGCGAATAAAACGTGTGAAACACGAATGAAGAGTTAACATTGTCGGGAGTACTATACACGATAATCCCAGTAACTTGTCGATTATCTCAGTAACTAGGCATCGTACAAATGTTATTCGAGTTTTATTTTACTCGTGTTTCTTAGACGAGGAAAATGATACGTCACTAAGATATGTGAGATTAATGATTTTTCAGGAACTTGTATTGGGAGTTCTGAATAGGAAATGAATATAACAGCGGGGCCATACTAATTACTTCACACCTCCTTGCCGGAGAAGCCGGATAAGTCTTCTATCTGACTTGAGGGGTTTTGTCGCTACTGGTTTTTGGACGTTTCTGATTTTGTCGCGACACCGAACAGTTCAGTTGGCGTTCCCTGCGGTCTATCTTTCGAAAAGCATTGACTGTTACTAAATCTCACAACGTAATTAGACATACACGTGCATAATATTACTACTACTTCCACCACCATAAATAATAAGATGCAATAGTAAAATAATTCCTGTGTTCTTAGTCAAGATTGTTAATTGATTTCTGTTCCTGTTCCGTGAAGTTAGTTTTCAAAATTAAAGTATAAATCACAATACGGTGTGCTCCAACTTACATTCAGCGAGGGTCCAAAATATTTGATATGCATACTCACATTTTCAGTGCTGTAGGTTTTAGTGCTGGGCAAGGAAGTAATGTTTGCAGAATGATAGAAATGAATGAAAATTAACTCCCCCCTAAAAGAAACAACGAAAAACTGAAATAAATAGAAATTCGAGGAGAGAAGGTAGATTGGAAAGATGAATTGGAAAAAGACAACTGGAATAGGTGGGAATAATAGAGTTAGTATTCAAAGAACTGTTTCTTACGCAAGGGAAGGAAAACGTACGAATATAAAATAGGTGTGGTGGCATAACGATGATGTTAATTTTCTTTTTAATATACAGAATTTACATTGTATAAATGTGTCTCCTCGAAATTTAATACAAAACAGTGACATCAGAGGTATCACTTGACCACTGAGGCTATATTCCTTTGCTTGCTTCGGGGACTAAGGTTTCTTCTTCGTGCAAGATCAAAAGCAATACGATCTCGTAAGAATATAGCAGAGATCTTAGAGCACCATGGATATATTACGCATGCTTTGACCGATATTCAAAGTAGACGAATTCTGCGCAGTAGCATTCAGACTTTGAAGACTGGTTACTGCCCTAGTATTATGTGAAGTCAGTTGTGATCGTACTGCGTCTAAATTTTGTTTATTAACTACTTGAAGACCAAGTAAAATTCTAAGACACTTCGGAATTTTGGTAGTTACTGGAATTTTTGTACAACAAAGTTATTGTGTTATCATCATTCTGATCTTTTCTCATGATTTAAAATGAAACTTGTACGGTCTCTCTTTCACGCACAGAGACGTTCCGTGATATTAAATTATTCAAAGTTTATATTACACTAAAAATATGATTAACCTTGATTTAATGATTCATTCTGAAATGTTCCACATTTTTAAAAATTACTTCGGGGATCCTTCTAAATGTTTTATGCATTCATATAACAGTATATTCACCAATAAGAGTAGTATTTCGTTCGTCATCTCTGCACTTTGAACGTTACTAAATAATTCCTCAATTTTCCAATGCAATAACTAAATGTAACATTAAAATTTACGTCGTTGAATTTACTTCAATTTCTTGACCGAGAACTCCATCAACAGAGCAACGGTCATCAGGCTTCACAAGAAACAAAATCCGTGATGTTGGTGGGAATTTTGAATAGAGTAAATACAACGACAAAGAACTTTNACTCGTTGCTTCACCTCTGCATACTAAAAGTATAAAAGGACAAATTTACTATGTTGTGACGGATCTTTGTAACAGTTTCCAAACCATTGTTGATTCGTACGACGGGTTATGTTAAAACATAAGTCTAAACGCGAGAGTTCCAGTTATATAATAAAAGTAATACTGCTATTAAGTGTAATAAAATTTAATAGAGTTTTTACTCGAGGAATTAATTTAAAAAAATGTATTCGTGGCACAGAACTGTATTTTTTAAATCATTTTAAACTACTCGGATTAAGCCACACATGTTTCAATATTGAAGTTACTTGAATTATCGTATGCGTTGGAATCGTATTATTGCCGATTGATATGAATTTTTTTACGATATATATTCAGAAAGATGTACTGCGAATGCCTTAAAAACATTATCTATCGCCGGTATCAACCAATATCTCACCGAGATCGACCTATATTTTAATCTTTTTGTATCTTCGGAGATATGTTTAGAAAGTTACAGGTGTTTCAATTTACTAATTATACAAAATTGCCATTGCTTTTAATGGATGTCTCAAGGATTGCTATAGTCGATTTTCATATTTAATAAGTTCTAAATTTATTCGTATATTATTAGAAATGGAAGTTAATGTAGTCTAGCCTTTTTAAATTGATGCATGTACACAGAGGACATTTTAAAAAACGAACGTTATCGGACACATTGAAACACCTGCATCCGGAGACAAGAGTTATGCAGTGAGAAAGGTCAAAGCAAAACGCAGTAAAAAATGACTCGTTCGTTGCTCGGAACCTCGGCTTGCAACGTGTGATGTTTCTTATAGAAAAGAAAGGGAAGTTAGTACCACATCTATTGAGAGTTTATAGTAATACAATTGAAATAATGAATATATACATCAGAAATTTATGCACGACTCTGAAATAGGTCAATACAAAACTTAGAGTACAACCATAATAGTATATCTTAATATTATATAAAAATAACATTTCATATTTTTGTTTTTCATAGCTATTAATGTAAAATCTACCAGGGCTTGAGCCTTAAGAGATCATTGAAGAACGTTAAGTTTAAGTGTGGCATGATTCACAATTAGTTTATCTAATGAAATGAAACTTCTAAGTGTCTGCAACAAAGTCGTGTCGTACGTTTGTAGAGAATACGCCACATTCCGGGCGTTGCCCTTTCTTCCATTCACCCTTCTTAAGGGATGAATTTTAGGTGTGAGGTGAAAGGGATGCGGAAAAGAAATGGGTGGTTGTTACTGCTAAGTTAGAAGGAACTGTGCTTGAGTTTAATGAACATTCGATCAAAAGATGAAAGAACAAACGTATCTGTGCGAAAAAAAAAGTAATTTGTCATTAGCTGAACACCCGTGGCATTGTTCGCATGAATTTTGTGATTTCGGTACACATATTCTAAATTGGGACCTTTGGGTTGATTTTTTCTATAATATTAAAAGTTTGTCCGCTTTTTTGGTGGCCCAGGATCGTCTCCGGTTTCTCTTCCCGTAGAGGTGGATTTTTTATAGAGGTTCTCTAGGCTCTTGACTCGCGGCGGCGTCTATTGAAATAATAAACCTCGAATTTAGAGTAATTTTAATAGTTATGATTTGTAAACAAAATTTTCCGAATAATTTTTTGTTTTATTAAATACAAATTTGTTGGTATTGTGTTAATATTATATCCTTCGGAATTGATGGGATGGTCCCACTTATAAGTTTATTGTACTCCACGTGGTCATACGCAGTTTGTAACTGCTTTTTTAAAATTTATTATCTATCGAATATGTTGTTTTTTAATTCTGTATATACTAAAGCATAACAAAAACCACGCGTCTAAATTGAAATTATATTGATATAAAGTCGACCATTTTCTGTAGAAAATTATTTATTATCTCACAACGTTCAGCAGAGATTCCTGCAAGTCAGTTTTATTTATATATTCTTTTTAAAATGTTTTTAACTTGTTACCAAGATATGACAACATTTGTTTATATAATCAAAAACATACATTCACCTGACGATGGCAGAAATCACTGCTGAAACGTTGTGAGATAATAAATAACTATCTACAGAAAAAGATCGGTTTGATATCAATATAATTTTGATCAGTAGGCGAACATCATGTCAATATTAATTGAACTTTACCCAACCAGCCGCAGTATCCTCTTCTATTCACTTGTTCTTTTCATGAAACACTCTAAATTACAAGTTTACGTTTGTATACGCATAATTTGTACAATTTTAGGCACAATAATGCGAACTAATGGCGTTCCTACTCCTCAAGAGACATTTTAAAGAAATTAATTATCAAACCACGTAAATGTTTAAGTATTGATGCAAAATAATGTCAATCTACCTATGCATAAATCGATTAATATTCAATTTTTACTTCAATACGCACTTTCAGAAAATTGTTAGAATGTTCTGGATTCTTGAACAAATACACCTGAAAACAAACCTAGGCATAACAATTGTTTTGAAGTTACAATTGTTTTCCTTGATGCAAACACAATATATGGGACAAAACGAAGTCAAACCAACTGGTATACAAATATGTTCTCTTTTACAGCATACTATTGCAAATTTAATATATTTCTGTGGTAAAATGTGTACTTATTCTCGATTCCTTTTTCTTATTGGGGTTTTACGGCTCGCCGACATCGAAGTCATTAGAGCTCTAACATATTTGTGCAGGTAGGGAAAATGCTGTTACGCACTAAGGAGATTCAACATGACTCTCCACGCGTGTGGGACTCGCCGAATGACTCGACCTTATCCACTGAAAGCCTCCTGAAACACCATATATCCGAACGTAAAAGGATAGGAAAAGAGACAAGTTTCCTAAAATATAAAACCGAAAACTACGAAAGATATAAATTTAGAAGTAAAGAAGTAAATTTAAAGGAAAGGGAAAAAAGAAAGATTTAAATCAAAACCCTCCCGAGAACTTGTGGGTAGAGCCCCGATTCATTTATGTATTTAAGTTATGGCGTACAAATAAAGATAAAGTACTCTCCCAAAAGTCACATTCCAAGATAAATCTAAAAAAGAATCAAAGTCGGTTCATTTTGTCCGAGTATAACATCCAAATTGTTGGGTAGATTGTGTCTTCGTCGGATGGTACTATATTTGTGACACTCCAAAAGAGAGTGTTCCACGGTAAGTGTTGTGTTGCAAGTCTCACAAGATGGGGGCAGGTTCACCGCTTGAGAGATGACCATGGGTAAGATCGCAGTGGCCAATACCAAGAAGTGTAAGGATCACATCTTCACGTCTGTTCGCAAGGGAAGAAGACGGTCAGGTCCTTACAGAGTCTTTTACATGCAGCGCAATTTTGCCATTAGGCTTGACATGTCGTAAACATAAACGATCTTATGGCAAGCTTTGAATCTGACGTGGGAACAATTGAAATATCAGGGAGTGCTTTCTGAGTTCCCAGCTTCGCTACCCATAATACCCTGGAGTCACTGCCGAGAACCACGCGCCGTATTGAAGATAGCTATATGAACTTCAACGCCTCAAGGATTGCACATTTCTCCGCAGTGCACACACTGCAAAAGGAATGGAGGTGAAAAGAACGGGTGGCACTATGGCAGTGGAAAGTAGTGCCAACGGAATCGTTTATAGATGAGTAATCAGTGTATATGAACATAAGATCCAAATACAAAGTTTTCAGTTCTCCGAAGTGCTGCTGGTACACAGCAGCAGAAGTATCCTGCTTTGAAAGTTGAAACAGACGAATGTCAATGGTTGGTTATGTGAAGAACCGAGGTATGATGAGAGAGTGTGAGTATTTCGCTGGAGGAGGTAGCATGATGCCATATTCCTCCAGCAGATGTTTAAAGCGTACATCCGCTGGGCGGGGTAACGAAGGTCTTGAAGTATAAGATGAATAAAACCGGGGAATTGATGTGATGGCGAGTGAGGTGATTTTAAACCCCCATCAGTTTCACTCCGTATGATCCAATTAAAATATTACGTCTTCTGTTAAGAGATGGTTTACCAGCGTCTACTAGTAAGCATTCTATTCGACTGATACGGAAGGCACCAGCAACAATGCGAACTACTGCATGATGGATACTGTTAAGGGACCTGATTGTCAATGATGAAAGGGAGGTGTACACAATACTGCTATAATCTAATACAGACCGCACACGACTTCTATACAGATGAAGAAGGCAAGTGCGTTCTGCACCCCATTATGATGCGCATAGGAAGTGAAAGAGGTTCAGGGATGTGTTACAACGGGATTGGAGTTTTTGTATGTGATTGCGCTTAGTGTGTGGTCGAATGTGATACCTAGAAACTTTGCGGAGTCAACGAAAGGAAGATGGCAAAAAAAAGAAGATCTGGATCATTGTGAACATTGTGTATCCTACAGAAATGCATACAGCATGACTCGGATACAGAAAAACTAAAACCGGTAGACATGCTCCACTCGTGTAAACGGTTTAAAACCAATTGTAGTTGCATCTCGATGACCGAGATGTTGCTGGACGAACAATAGAGGGCGAAGTCGTCAACGAAGAGAGACGCATGCACTAGTACTCGAACCACTGACGCAATACTACTTATGGCTATGGTAAACAGAGTGAAGCTTACGATTGAGCCCTGTGGGACACAGTTTTCCAAAGAATGACTAAATGACAAATGAGTAACGAGGCAAACGAGGAAAGACCGTTGAGAGAGGAAGCTCTCCAGAACGAGAGGAAGGCAACCTCGGAATCCTCACGAGTGCAATGTGCGTAGGATAAAAAATACAGATAAAAAGTTTAGAAGGAATTTGATGCCTATCTCCGGATGATGTTTTAGTAACGCGTCATTTATTTGATCCGGACCAGGGGCTACGTATTTCGAAGACGCAAAGTGCAGAGCTTAGCTCCGTCATTGAGAAATGAATGTTATATTCCCTCCTCTGCGTGAGCTCTCTGTTGGAGAAACGATGGCGAAAATTCGGAAGAGTTAGATACTCTTTCGTAGTGAGATGCACGTTTCTCAGAAGAGAAGGAGAAGGGTGAAGTTAGAAGCTGCCCATTTACATTGAGAACGGGGATGGAAAAAGAGGACCACGAACCTTGAATCTTGCGAATTTTATGTCATACGACTGATGGAGTACGGCTTCTAAGATATGAAATGTAAGCCTTCCAGGAGGGCGACTTACTTTCTCGAAGACTTCGTTTTGCTCTAGCTCTGCACTCAATGAGATTTTCAACAGCGGGATACTTGTTAAACCGCGCTGAAGCTTCCTTTCTAGGGCTGACTGCCTCTGCGGAATCCAAATTTCACCATGGAACTGGACAATGCTTTGGATTACAAGATGATTTAGGTATGGCAACATCGGAGACTTTGAGAACCGCGTTAGTGAAATGGGATGCAATAGCATCCACATGGGCGATAGGCTCATCACAAAGATTGATGTTGCGTTTATACACATCCCAGTCTGCTTTTTTCAATATCCACTGAGAGGGGCGAGAAACCGAGGAACAAAAAACCTTCATATGTATAAAAATCGGTGAGTGATCACTCCCATACAAATCGTCAAATACAGACCAGTCTTTGATTGAAGAAAGAGAGGAACTGCAGATAGCTAAATCTAACACCGAGAAATATTGGGAGGCTGTACAGAAGTGGGTGGAGTGGCCTGTGTTAACAAGCGCTATATCTCGGCTATCAATAGTTTTTCTATTATATCACCCTTTGAGCAATTGTGTGAAGAACCCCAGATCGGTTTATGGACATTAAAAACTCCGACCATGAGAAATGGAAACAGCAACTAGTCCATCAGACAATCGAGGTCTCTATTCGTGAAAGACTGCCCGGGGGTATAAATATTACATATCTTAAATATAAGGGACAGTAGGTTCAACCTCATACATACGGTCTGAAAGACACTGTTTATAGAGACTTCTTTTGCATAGACTTATGCGTCCACAAGTTCAACAACGCCACCGTCTGCACGTAGGCTGTCTTCTAAGTCCGCACTATAACAGATGTTGCTACGAGAGAAAAAAGTGTGTTTTGCTAAGAAATGCGTTTCCTGAAGACAATTCACACAGCATGGAAGCGACGAGGAAGGTGACTGTTCATTCGCATTTTTAAAATTGCGTAATGAACTAGCATCTGTTTAAGTAGTTGTGTTTGGCGCCATTGTAGGGCGCCACTATTTGGGCTTCACTTGGCAGACAACTGGCCATGAGCCGAGATCGAGATCAGTGACGTATTCGGAGTGCGCACGCTATTAACAAGTGTGCCGTTTGTGCCAATGCTGAAGACCCTTTTTTTTCGCGAAATAGTGCGCTTCCCCAGCCACGTTGCGGTGGCGTGCATATATCAGTCCGTGTCCAAAACTGAAGGGAGAACAGTGTGCTACGTATGCGTGCAAGGTGGCGCGCTTAAGAACATGGTGATGTGCTCACTTGCATATATTTGGGCATGCATATACATTTTGAATGGCATCCAGTTCATGCAGCTGTGTTCATTAGTCCTAACAGGACGATATTAGTGCGATTAATCTCCTTGGGGGGGGCATTCAAAACGCCAGCGCGGCCACAGGTGCCATGGTTCCGGAGTGTTTCATCTTGGTGGCAAATCCAACAATTAGTCACCTAAAGGACCGCCGATTCAAGGTTTGCTTATCATATATTAACGTCATTTAAGAGGAATTGGTTTGGAGCGGAGGCGACTGGTCGATTTGGGACATTTATTGCGAGCATGGCGAACCACGTGCTCGCTACCCATAGAAATGTCATTGCTGTAAATAAAGGGATCTCATATCTTTGCATTATGGCTCAGCGTCAATGACGTTGTGTTCCTCCTTTTTAATTTGGATCCATGTGTTTTTGTTAGATTTATTTCGAGATGTCTTTGTTGTATTTAGCATTTCCTCTATCAGGATCAAATATACCATCAGTATTACGAAGAATATACATTCTTCTTTTCTCTTATTGCCATTTATGTCCTGGTAGTCATCATTAGGAGTCGGATTTACAACCAGGCATTTACATGGGCATCGTCCCTGTAAATAACTGTTCATCGTGTTGTATTTACCAACAACAGAGGTATGATTCTAAAAAAAATTGCCAACCTAACAGTGACGTCTCGTGCGACGGCTTACCGCAAATATCACATACTTCACAAGATGACTTGCAACGGTTCAATGTGTGACCGAATCTCTCGCACTTATAGCAGCGCAGAGGGCTCAGCACATACAGTCTAACACGCAGGGTATAGAACCCATAGGAAATGCTCTCTTGAAGACAGAGCCGATCAGTCGTAAGAATCAAGGTGGAAGAAGGTATAATTTTCCACTCTGTTTTCCTATTGACTCTGTAAATGTTTACAACACCTTCCGACTCAAATATATTCTTTAAGGTCTTCTTCAGATTCTTGTGCAAAATCGTCGTGGTTAACCACTCCTTTGCACAAGTTCAGTCTGGGTGTGTCGTTACCTTGAGCTTTAAACCAGCAATTACGTTGATAGACGTAATTGAGACAATTTGTTTATTTGTACGTGCCTCCAGAAGAGTTTCTCCGTTCCGCTGGCTGGCGCACACTAGACTGCAGATTACCGATGTACTGGTCAATTTCCTTAGCAAAACCTACAGCACTAATTGACTTAAAAGTCTTTCCCTCCTCAATACACCGCATTACGTGGAAGCGAGGCTTTGTCGGCATGTCGCAATCCTTACAAAAAACTGTTCAAATCGACAGTTTCACCGACAAGTCGCCTCTTCCTAGAGGAACAGGGCACAAGCAACCATTGCCATGCGAATGCGCTTTATTTCCGCACGTACCACGGAGTCCAGCAAGGGGACACCCCACTGGGATTCCAGGGTTAACACGTGTATTTTACTTGAAGCTTGAGTTACTAATTTAACGCACTTTTGCACTGTTTGTGTATGACAAGGAAATTTTGTGTATTAAGTCCACAATTGGTTTAGAGTATTGTCTCACAAATTGTTTTAGATTTTCATCAGTCACGTCTCGTAATAAAGGTGGAGAAGTCAGTTTACAATTGTTTCAATCTATGATTTCTGTGTTCTTTAGCTTCAAAGTTAAGGTTAGGCACTTCGAAACCTCTCAAATAAACTTTTTTTTTGGAGCTGATTCCCTAACTTTCAAAATTCGTCTGTAACATAAATCTCGAATGTGACTTCTGTTATCTATAGTCATTGCCAAAAGTAAATTTTCAGGATGTGTGAAGTATTTCGCTGATTTACAGGGTCTACGATCTGAAGTAGGTTTGCTGGTGATTAACGTGTTGTGTCAATATCCTTAAAAACATTTTTTGACTCATCAGTGAAGTACGTGCTGACCTTAATTGTAAACCACATTGGCATACAAGATCTTAGAATAAAGTTAACAACCAAGATTAGATTCTCTGGACTTATAAACTCACGTTCATAAATTATCGCAGAATTATATTTGCAGTAGTTAGCCACCTAAACTGGGACAGATGGCTTGGATTTCGAATGGACAAGTCCTGAGGGTAGTCCCCCGATTTTATGGCATTTGTTATGTCAAATAAATACTGCTGATCTTTACTCAGCATTGTAATGTTTACTTCAGGAATTATACATTCGATACTTTCAAAATCAACCACGGGTAGCTTTTCACAGCCAACTGTTTCCATATTTGTCCAAAAACTTGCAGGCCCTGTTGTCACGCCATCAAGATACTGGAACAAATGGCAGGAAAGCAATTCGTTAAAATGACGGAGACACCTACTCCACTGCAGGGGTATTCCCACATGTAACTCAATTTGATGAATTACACAATTTTTACATCCTGTATTGGCGACGGTACCATCACATCCAATTAAGTTCCGCTTATTCCGTCTTTGATTTTGTTCACTTCGACTCTAGAATCAAAGAACAGGTAATAATAGTTTTGGGTTCAATGACTGCTCTAGTAATGACTGGTATATTACAAAGATGAAAATGACCATCTTCACACGGAGTAACTCCGAGGCGGTGCCGCGACGGATACTCCAGTGTCTCGCCAGTTTTTCGTTTGTTTGTTTTTGTCCGTATTTTACACTTTGTCATTATACGACTTATATTCTACTCACAAAGAAGTGTCTTGCCAGTCTCTTGGGAGTCCCTTCCAATGTTAATTAATGTCAAAAAGTCATAGTCAAACTATCTCTCAACAGGCCCCCGAAGGTGCCCAAGGGTTTTGCAGAGGGCAGAGTTCCGCAATTTCTTAACCGAGGCACTACAAGGAAGAAGGAGATGCGGTCAGTATCTCGCGCTGACCGATTTCAACCCAGGATAGACCCTGGTACACATTTTACAGCACGCTGAATAGGTCTAGGAGTCAGTCTGGAATTTGAGGTGTGATGAAAAATACCCACCTCACCGGGGTTCGAAGCCCGACCATTCAGCCAGCGCTCTCCTCCTTGTTAATTAATGGGGAGGAACTGATTACGCGACTTCCAAGGGATGCGTAACCAATGCTTATCCTACATCTCGCAAGCGACCTGACAGGCCGACCGCGCGTCCTTTGAGTCTTCTACGTTGCTCTCAATTCTTACGTAGGAATATGTTTTAAGACGGGATATTGAGGTGGCCCATCTCTCACCTGACAGCATAGTCCCGAGGAAGTAAGGTAGGCTCCACAATTAACGCCCAGTGTTACATAATGCCCACAACAGAAAACAAGCTTATTCAGTTGCTTTTCATGGCATAGCATTTGATTATCAATATTAACAATAAGAATAGATTATGTTGTTACGATCTTAGTTCACTGTCTATTATTTTATTGATTTATTATTTTACATTTAATTAATATAGATTACTCAACTTGCTAAGTATGTCATAGTTATGATTACTATAATTACTCAGCTCTATCACAATATCATGGTCACGATTATGAGTAATTAGTGTTTGGTGGCAAGCTGCAGGTTAAGATAAGTCATTGCTATAAATAACAATATAACACAAAGAACTTGTCGACGGGAACACCCACGAATTGGCCCCGAGCAAAGGGCGCCCTGGAAACTATTCCACAGGATGTGAGCTGGAAAGCTTGCACTCGTTTATAACCACCAATGGGATTTAAACAACTATTCCTTCCATTTATAAAGTAAACTGGATTGGTGCATCCAGGCGCCATATTGTGCGCACAGAGAAATTGCGATAATTACAGGAAGGTGGGAAATGGCGACCCCAGCGACATCTTCTCTTTGTCTGAACGTTCACCCATGTTTTTGCCGTGCATGGCGACCCGTGTCGGAGGGCATGGGTGTCATGGTGAGTAGAGGTGTCCATGCGACCCTAGGAGGATTTATTTGTATGTGACTTCCAATACGCTTGCTTTGGCCTCGGCCTCCTCTAGACCCACCCCAACCAATCGGCCCGGCAACCTTCTCGCTAGTCGGCGGCGTTGGTGCAAACCCCTGCTTAAAGATTCCTGCGTGTCCTCGCTATATCCCCGTTAGGGTGGTTGGAAAAAAAGAATTTTTTTTCAAAACGCTATAGCGCTAAAACTTTGCCTCTAGTATAGAGAATAAAAATAACTGGATGACGTCTTCCGGTCGCACATTGCATTAAAAGCTTGAAAAATATTAAGATTTTAGTACTTTTTAAGACATTGAGTGATTATAACGCATCAGAGGAAAAAACTATAGTTGGTTTTATTTATTTTAAAGTACTGAAAACATAAACACAACAAAAATTTACAGAAATTAAAAAATTAACTGGTCGCGCACCTGCGTTAAAATTTATACTATTATCAGCGTTTTGTTGTCTGATGAGAGGCAGGTTTTTGTTTCTGCAGAGACACACTATAGCAAAACTACAATGGCAAATGAGACTTAAACTACCAGCTACCGTTGTAACTAGTGACCGTTAAGGTGTATCTAATCATGCAACTGCTGCCATTGCAACTAGTGTACTACAAGATGTTCGATTGGTGACTGAAACGGAAAGTTCCTATGTAGTTGACAAAAGTAACGTTCGCAAGGGAAAAGGTGTGTGCGAGCTGAACTGCAAAGTAAACCTGCTGAAGACGTTTGTGTTTTTATTTTGACGGTGGATAGGAACATATATTATTTGTTGAAACGGTCAGTAGGAAGCATTTCTGCAGTACAAAAAAAAGAAGAGCATTATTCTTAATTCAGGAACCTGGATCAAGTCACGTAACCACATCTTCGAGTTAGAAATTAAGCCTTTAGTGAATTAATCTAGGTGATGACTGAAATATTGTATTAAGTAATTTAAAATATTCTTTAGATTGGTTTATTGTTATTGAAAATAGATTTGTTTCCACTTATCGGTAAAGTATGTCACTTATGTGTTGTTCTTGATATCAACAATAAAATAAAAACAATTGAAGTGATAAAATACGATAAATTGTCACGGAGAAAATTATGAAATATTAAATGTTAAATAGATACGTTAGTGTACTAACAGAGACAATAATGAGAAAATATGTTTCAAACATATATAATTTATCAATTTAATTGTACACTTAAAATAAAGTTGTGACGTACTGAGGATTCAATTCAGTTTAACGTACAAAATTAACTATAGTACATGTATATTTTTACACATCGGAAAAGATGAGATCTGCTGTGAGGTGAGCTTTAATGCACAAAATCAATTGTAATTTCTGATGTAATTATATGATGGAAGCAGTTTAAAACGGTCTAAAGAATTAACACTTTTCTCTTTTCGTGAATATTTCCATGTTTTTGTACATTTTTCAAGTTGAACATTTTATTCAACTTTTGTCATGGAATTTGTATTTGCTAAGTTCTTTGTATCGAAGGCATCCTGGAAGTATGATTTAATCTAAGAATCATCGCGTACCCCACGTTAAATAACACTGTCCTACACCGTAGAATACTCTATAAACATTTCTTTCAACGCAATTTGATCATCTGTTTGAAGAACTGTGTATGCGCAGTTTCCTGTGAAGTTGTGGCATCAAATATACTCAACAGAGACGACATGAAGTTTGCGTAGCGTTGTGTGCGTGAGTGCTGTTAATGAAATGAACATCCCGCCTTTTGTCCTTCCAGACCCAACGATATTGCGATTGTTCTCTCGGACGGAGAGGAACTTATGACGAGATTCGTAGCTACATCAGCATTCCTTTAATGAAAAAACTTACGGGAAATATAATATAACCTATGACAAAAAAATTGTAGATTCTGAAAATTCTACACTCTTCTTCACATAACATTGTAAGGAAAGAATAAAATAATAAAGTAATAATATGCACTCATATTAACTTCCAAATCGGAGATTTCACCGAATGCACATGCAGCTGTACATCGTCGAACAAAAGAAAGTACTGCATTCTTTGGACGACACTTACGTACAAGGCCAGTCCCAGGACTATACTTCACAGATGCGATGCAGGTTTTTGACACTCTTCCTCAACAATCTCCCCTTTTCGTGAAAGTCTACAAATCTACAATCTCCCCTTTTGCCCTGCATGAACTGAAAATAAATAAATGGTTTTAAAAATAGAAGAATGATAGAATTTAGGGTTTAAAATTACAAAGAAAATCACATTTTTTCACAAACGCTAATGAACTGTATCCAGAAGAACGCAGAATGTTATATGGTCTAATGTCTATGGCATGGGTAACCTGTAATGTAATAGATAATGCGTCGACCGAGTATGCACTAGGTCCATAGTTAGCATAATTTTATTCCTTAAATTATTTTTTTTTAACATGATGTGCCTGATATTACATTGTAATCTTATTTTAGCGTTTCCTTCGATTTATTCACCATGAGTCAATAAATCGCTATCTTAGCATTTAGTACCTTCATCCACGTATTATTAAAACTTACAATTACATCACTACCATCACCATTACCACTATTATTAAAACTGTTAGATAGTTCGATAGTAGTCTCCTCGTTTACATAGAGATTTTTTTTCTCGCGGAAGTTAAAAGGTCATACATCACCCTTCAACATGTCATAAATTGCTTGACATATGTCAAACCTGATTTGAGAAATGGCACCTAACGGTCTAAACAGAATCGTTGATTCGTGCACGAAAAATACAAATTTTTATCGAACTACAGATTATTTTGAATATAGTGTTTAAGAATTGAAATAACACTAAATTCACGATTTATTATTACAATAAACATGCCCCTAGACAAGGCGTAGAGAACCTGTATAAGAAATCCGCCTCTACCCGAAGGAAAAACGGAGAAAAACCCGGGTCAGGATGGGGTTACAGTATTAATGTACACAATTGTGCCAAAGTTGAGTACACATAAAACTAAATTAATATGAGCAATAAGACAACACAATCATGCAAGAAAATAGTTTTTGTTATAAGTTATTTAAAAAGTACTACAGCAATGGCGTGATAAAATACAAGACGAATTTAACTTTTATTAAAATCAATAAATTATTTTACACTGTAGAAGCACTGGTGCAGGAGGTACCTTTTAACCGCGGATTTGAAGAGATTCAATTTCATAATATCTTTTATATTCTTGGGCAGGGAATTATATAGAACGATTCCCGAATGGTACGGTCCTTTTTGGCAAAGAGTTGTTGACACGCGAGGGCGATGAATATTATTCCTATTGCGAATGTTGTGTTCGAGAACTAGACTGTTTCGTATGAAGCAAGGGTGGCACTTCAGTAATTCGGTCTTAACAAACATGACCGTTTCATAAATATAAATGCAGGGAAGTGTTAAGATATTTAATTCCTTGAATAAAGGTTTACAAGAGTTTCGGGGGTGAGATTTACAAATTATCCGAACTATTCTCTTCAGAAATATGAAAGTTTTAATACTCTGACCAGAATTACCCCAGAAGGTATTAACGTACCGTAAATGGGAGTAAACGTTTGCAAAATATACGCAACGGGAAATACGTGGACTAACTGCGTTAACTAAGATTCGGAATGCGTAACACAATTTGCTTAATTGGGAATTAAGATTGTCAATGTGACAATTCCATTTGANGGTTGTGTTGAATGTGGAGACCTAAGAATTTTGTATTCGTAACGGTTTCTAATTATGTTCCGTTTAAAGAAAGAGAAACCTGGGGTAAAGATTTTGTATTACTATTGTGAAATGACATAGACACTGTTTTGTCAGTGTTTACAATGAGACGATTTGCATGGAACCATGTCGAAAGGTTATACAAAACTTTTTGAGCATTGGCGTGTTTACATAGTAAATTAGTGTTATCAACAAAAAGAACCATTTTGCAATCTAATGTGGATAATGACACGTCGTTCATATACAATAAAAACAGTATAGGGCCGAGAGTTGATCTTGGGGTACTCCGCAAGTAAGTGACTTTGTTCCTGAAAGACAACGCTCAAGTATTTTTTTTTATTATAGGACATTTCGACCTGTTGACATCTATCTTTTAAATAAAAAGTTAGCCATTGATGTGAAGTCCACGAATGCCTAAAGAATGCAATTTTGAAAAGAGAATTCCGTGATCGATGACATCGAATGCTTTGGATAAGTCAAGAAAAACACCCGGAGGATTTTCTCCACGGTCTAGAGATGTGGTAACTTCGTTTAAGAAGGAAAATATGGCGCTTGTAGTGGAAAAGGATTTTTTTAAAACCGTGTTGATCGTCAGAGAGAATGTTATATTTTGATAAAAAATCTAGAAGACGCTTATAGAACAATTTTTCTAGGATTTTTGAGAAAGTGGGTAGTAGAGATATTGGTCGGTAATTTCCAATATTAAGTTTGTTTCCTTTCTTGTGTAAAGGTTTCACTTTAGCTCTCTTAAATATTTTAGGAAACACCCCTTCCTATAAAGAGCTATTAAAATTATTTATAAGTGGATTTAATATAGCGTGGGACGAAAATTAAACAATAAACTCAGGTATATCATCTATGCCTGTTGAAAATTTGTTTTTTAATGAGCTGATGATTTCCATGAATTCACCGGCGTTAGTTTCGGAAGTGAACATAGAATTGGGTACGTGGGTGGATATAATTGGAGGACATTGATTTGGATATACTGAGTTCGCTTTTTTACCAACTTCTGAGAAGTAGGAATTAAACAAACTTGCGATGTCCTGAGGATTTGATACGATTTTGCCATCGTTTAGTAAAGAAACATTTTCTTCGCGATTTTCAGAAGTTGACGTGTAATTGTTAACAATATTCCACATGGATTTCATCCGGTTGTTCGATTTTAGTACCTGCCTGTCGTTGTTCGATTTTAGCTGCATACGACTCCTTTTCGAAGAATAGTCTTATATTTACGAAAATAATTATGGAATTCGGGTGGTTGGTTATTGCGTTTTGAAAAATAATATAAACGACGTTTGTTTTTTGAAGAAATTCTTATCCCTAGGGTGATCCATCTATTGTATTTCTTTGTGTTAATTAACTTGCGTTTTATGGGAAAGCTAGAGTTGTAATGTTTTAGGAATATTGAGATAAATACATTTAATTTGTCGTCGGTGTTTTGGCAATTGTAAACATCTTTCCATGTTTATTCAGGCAAATAATTTATAAATATGGATTTTTATGTCATTAAACTCTCTTGTAAATTTGTAAAGGATTTTAAGAGGTTTTAGTTTATTATTAATTGTCAATACTTGAGCAAAGTGATCACTGTATCCGGCGATAAACACTTCAGAGATATACGAGAGTCCATTGTTGACTATAATTTGATCTAGCAATGTTTGAGATGAACCGGAGAGGCGTGTGTGGTCGTTTATCGTATTAATAAGGTTGAAGGAATCGATAATATTCTTGAATCTATTATTTAGTGAATGTGCAGAGTCGGATGTACTCAAGAAATCGATGTTGAAATCTCAACATATAACGATATATTTAGCAGATTTATGAGTGATATGTTTTAAAACAATTTCGAAGTTACGAAAATATGTGTCAAGATCTGATTGAGGAGGTCTATAAATACATGAAACAACAATACCGGTGACGGTCAGATTAACTGCAGAAAATTCGAACACACTATCTACGCAAAAATTCTCGTATCTCGGCAGTGGAAATGATAAAATATCATTACGAACGTAGATACACATACCTGTGTGGGGATTTTTTCCTTTAAAATTTTGCCGATAGTAAGAACTTTCTAAATAATAATTAGAAATAGCAGTATCGTTGATGTTAGATGAAAGCCAAGGCTCTGTGAGGCATAGCAAATCGAATCGACTTTCGTGTACCAGAATTTCAATGTCTGTCAATTTGTTTGAAAGGGATTGGACATTATGATGAAATATAATTATTTTATTTTCGCAAATAATTGTTGATTCACGAGAAATGGAATCGACGTTAGATTGAGGAGGGGAATTTGAATTTGGTACAGCTTCTAGTTCCTGGTTCAAGCCCGCACTATCCACCCGAACGCGATTGTCACCTTCGAGTAGCACATGGTACTCCTGAGCGAAAGTTGTAACTGTGTATGGGGGCGGTAGGAGATGTGGATGGAGGAATAGATGAGTACGTGAGGGGTAGGAAGCAGTAGGTGAAAGAACGGAGACAGGAGAAGAAATGGATGTGGAGATAGGAGGAGGAGATGATGATGAGGTAGATGCAGAGGGAGGTGGAGGAGGAGGAGGAGATGAGGTAGGTGCAGGAGGAGGTGTAGGAGTAGGTAACGGGGCAGGTGGATGATGTGAGGTCAGATGTGAAGCTAGGAGAGAACCGAAGTGTTGTTTCACAGACGGTCTCAGATGTAAACCGTGCTGGGTACAGTCCTTGGCAGACAGGTGTGTTTGCAAATCAAAAAGTGTGATTTTTGTGTCTGCCAGGTGATGTTTTAGGGAGTTGTCTATTTTGCATATTTGCGTTTTACAAAAGCCCGTATATTTGTTTTTCGTATATTGCAAACGCATTTTCCATTTGTGTGTGTTTCTCATATTTACGTTTTACGCATAACCAATATATGCGTTTTGTCCATTTCTGCGTTTATGCATATCATATAAATTCTTTTTTTTTTCGTATGTTTTTTTTTATATTTGTGCCTTTCCCAATCACACCATATGTGATTTCGCATACAGTTAAATCCAGAAACGTATAAAACTGTAAGAGATTAATCCATATTCCATAGTTTCCTTTAATTTATATCGCAAATCTAGAGCGTAAACGGCAAAAAATGCTTCTTGAACTTTTGTAAAAATTTGTTGCAAATATCGAAGATCGTTACAGTAAAATGATGCAGAGTATTGGGGGAAATGTACGTGAGACTTTTCGTAAATTGTCAACAAGATATGCAATAAAATAACGCTGTATAACTTCGAAAAGTGTCGCTAATAATTTCCGTTCAATTTCGTACATTTTGCAGTAAAATAACGCACAAATTGATCGTAAAGTTATGCGGGAACAAACCGCTATTACGCGTATTTTGCGTATTTTAGTTTTACGCAATTCCCACATATGCGCTTCTCTCATATGTTCGTTTTTCACATTTTTACGTTTTTCTCAAATCCCCTATATGCGCTTTAATTGTGTATTAATTATATGCGTTATTACTATGTGGGGGGAGAATATCCCCTTTCCAAATTAATATACAAATGAGTTTCAGGAAATATGACAAGTCTTTATTCTCGTTAAACATATAGTTGGGAACTGATTTCTTGTTTAGCTGAAGTATACATATAACATAGAAGTACGAAGCTGAATAATGAAAATGATCGTAGTATTTCTGTTCGTTGTATAGAGCAAAGAGAAAAGTAATGTTCCCCAAAGCAGTAAGGCAGCGAATAATTTGTCAGATATATTCCTGGAAGAGAGAGTTTTAAATCGTTCTGTCGTAACTCACGGGTTCGGTGATTGCAGTAAAATCTTCACGTGATCACTAAGTCGCAGACGGAAAACGTCGCAAGAGCTTGCGATTCACTGTAGATTGTTCATTATTGGCGTGAGCATAGCGGGGTGCTTGTACGCGAACTGCACTGAGACTGAATTCGCTTGGACACGTTGAAAGCGGAGACGTAATGTTACTCCGACGCTAGTTGAGTTGAGACTTTTTGCATTCTGACGTTGAAATCAACAGCGTATCTCTCTTGGTGACGGTTGCTGAGACCATGATTTTTACATCACATTCACGATACGCTGGATTTAGACACGTGTACATGGTCGTATGCGCTCTCTTGGTCTTATTCGCTCTCCGGATTCATGGAGCGTTTATGCACCAATGTTTATGTGGCCTGGTCACATGTGTTGGCCTTGGATATCGTCGGTTGTCATGTAATATAAACACGTCATGGCGTCTTGCGAGTTGTAGCATCTAGCTATGGGGGTTGCAGTGTGTTATAATAATTATTATGTAGAAGTTTCTACATCTATATGTACCCGATTCAAGTAGAATTCGCGGTGTTGGACGATGCGGTGTTCACGGCAAGTTTTTATATTTTTCTCCGATTTCCCCTGCCTATCATTCCACCATAACATTCACTCGTCATCATTCATCCCTCATCTCAATTGCACATCAACTCTCATCACCATGGCTTCTTAAAGCCAAAGCGCCAGAGCGCGTGGAGTAAACGGCGATGGAACACTTCCTTGAGTAGTCTCCCAATCGATATGCCGAACGAATACATACATACGTACGTACGTACGTACGATACGTCCTTTTTTCCTCATATTTGCGTTATTCGCATATTTCCATTTTCCAAATCCTTTAAATACGTTTGTAGAAGCACCTTTCTACATATATAACGAAAAACATACCTAAAATACCTATAAAGATGAACTCCCTCGTGTATCTAACGCATAGAAAGGTACATGTCACGCCGAACCAAATGGCGCCATATTCTTTACGCCGTCGTCATGACGAACTATCAGCTACTTAAGATCCATGACCGGCGAGATACACCACAGAGTCTCTACATACGACGAAAAGAGACCATATATTGTACACATTAGGAGACTCCATGAGGCAAACGGGCCGTGTGCACTACTAAGTGTACGTCGTCTATTTTGTTAAGAAAATTCAAGAACATCAATAAACGAACCTCGATCTAGAGTTACGTTGACGTCGTCAGTTGTCAAAGTTTAGCTTATGGCAACAGCCCCAAGCTCAGCTCTGCAACGGAAAAACTGGTCGAGTGAACATCGAAACCGATATAACCTCAAACCAGTTCCTCAGCTCTGCGAATAATTCTATGTCGAAACTCGGCTCTGCGAGATAGTTCTATCTTCAAGAAATCGTCTTCGACGTGTGACTGAATTATTTCCATCACACAAGCGTCAAAACAATTCTATGTTCAAGAAATCGCCTTCGACTTGTGACTGAATTATTTCTATCATACAAACGTCGAAATAATCCTATGTTGAAGAAGCCTCGTCAGATCTGTGACTGAATTATTTTCCAACTCCAAAAATCACAAGGCCCTATCTTGCGGCCTGCAGTAGAGTTATCTCAACCTTCAAAGTGACCACGAAACGCCCTCGTACGGTCAGCGGTGGAACCAACTCCACATTCAAAGACACAAAGTGCCGTCACGCGCCGAGAGACCATACTACCACGCTAGCATCTAACATTCAGAATTGATCACCAGGGACACCATCTCGTGACAAAGAAGAGAACTTCTTCAACGACAGCCTGCTTACCCAGAGCCGTAAGTCGAGTGAGGTATCATTTACAGAACCTTGAAACGTCTGTGGTTGTCAACCTGTTGTCATTTATTGTTTAATCACTTGTTCACATCTATCCTGCATAATAAATCTTGTTCTGTTCAACCTGTGAGTATTTATTTTGAAGAGGAAGAGTTTTATTGTAAAGCAACCTCAGCATTGAGATTTGTGAAGCAATAAAAAATCTAACCTGACAAAATAAAAAAACTGGTGACCCGCGACGAGATTTGAATAACGCAACCTTCTGATTAAAAAAAATAATTTCGTGACTACCTCCGTTTTTGATCACGCTCAACCTCCCGATTCAACTTTGCTAAACACTAGCACAAAATAAATAATCTCCTGATTCAATATAATCAGTTTTCTAACGGTGACCCCATCTTACTTAACGTAATAAATTTTGCCATAATTCACTCACTAAACGTGCAAATCGAATTTTGCATCCCAAGTCGTGATTTCGCGAAAACTTTTTGCTCCATTGGAATCGAATTCCTAGTCTAAAAATTTTTCGCGCTCACTAAGTACATATATTACATGTCTTGTTTTTAATTAATGTTAATGTAATTTTTATTTTCAGTTAATTTTTATTGTGTAACATACTTTTGCTTCGCTTTGTAGTTTGTCACTAGTCATTTTCAATTCAGACAAGTAAATTTGCTACAATTTCACTATGTGTAATGAAAACGTTCAGTCTCTCACTACTTTTTCGCAAGACCTGACCGAGAAAATACCCCTTCCCAACTTTTGGCAGGATCACCCGAAAAAGTANGTAAGAATAGGTGTTAAAAACTTCGGTTTATACTCTTTCTGACTGATTTTTATATTCAATTCACATCTTTGCACATATGAAATTTCTTATTTTTCCAGTGTCTTCTTCATGATCATAGTCAGGCTGTTAGTTTCTTTTATCAGTTCTACATATGTTCAATCAATTTGCAAAATAAAAATATTTTTTAAATTGGGATTTTAGGGTTCATCAACGTCTGAGACATGAGAACTTTCATTAATGTCTCCTATGATTGGGATATGTGGTGTCAATGTTGTCGTTTTAAATTTTTGTGCGTAGGGCAAGCAATTACCCAATAATATTAATTATATTTTGTCATGGTTTGGTATTTTCAGAAGAAAAAAACTAAATTACTTTTTTATAAGAAAACTTTAATTTCACATTTATTTAATTCAATTTTACGTCATTCATGCATAATATTTATTTCATTGGGTATCTCCCACCTAATACAAATTCTAAGGCACCAACAATATAATTTACATATATTTACGGAAATGGAGAGGTAGACGATGTGCAGGTTGATAGCATGCAGAGGAACAGACAAATAGGATGCAGTAAATCATAACAGAAAGAAGAGGAGATGTTACCTGCAAGAGAGAATATGCGATGGGTTGAAGGGACAATAGATGATCAGGTAGATGCTCTGCAGATACGTGTATTGGGATTCAATATAGAATGTATAAAACCACAGACGAGCATAAACGGTCGAATTGTAAAGTGTTGGACAAAGGAATTAAGTTGAAGAAGGATACAAATAAGGTGCGATACATATTGCAAATGAAAAGACACAAGGGAGTCACAGAAACAGAAAGGACAATACGAGCCACAGAAAGGCAATACAGCACTATAAGTATAGTAAGGTGAATTTTCGGATGTTACTGATGGAGGCAAAATGACAAAGTTGTCAGGAATTTATGGGAAAGGTTTTTGAAAAGGGAACGTGGTAATTGCCATATTCAACGGGTGCAGGAAAAATTAAGCGAAAGGAAATATGGAGAACATTTTTGAAAGAAGGACAATATTCAAGAGACTGACATGAAACAGGGGAAATGCTGTTGTGCACAATATATAAAGAATACGAGTGTGAAAGATGTATGTATGAGGAAATTCAGAAAGGTGATGTGGAGGAAGTAAAGTCTGCAGAAGTAACAGATGCGGTGAGAATATTAAAAAATAATAAATCATCAAGGTACGATAGGATAACACATGAATTTGCAGAAGAGAAACTTGATGTCCCGAAAGAAAGATATGTAGCATATATAATATGTGCTTGCAGAGTTCATATTTCCCACAGGCATGGAAAATAAGTACGGTAAACATGCTTTTAAAGGGGAAGGAAAGATCACCAGCAAAGTCACAATCCTATAGGTCGACCTCTTTAATCCCTACATATGGGGTTTGACAGAATTTTATCGCAACGGACACAACGGTATTTGCAGACTTCAGGAAGAATGATGTAACGTTGTATCCATTGGAAAAATTAAGATTCCGGAATGATTTAACAATTAGCAATTTGGTGGGAATACCAACTTTTGAATCGATTAATGGAAGGTGTTCCGCAGCGACGTGGCTGAAATTTGAAATAGTGGAAATCCTCTGGCGGATGCCACGGAACACAACAGATTTGTGAACGACGGAGGACCAGCTTCCGAGGAAGCAATTGGAGGGATGTAAAATAAAGAAAAGACCAAAAATAAGTCTCATAAATTTAATGACTCGAATCTCGTCACAACATGTATGGGGCAAATGCAATAAAACATTGAATTACTCTTTAATATTTAAACTAAAAATACATAAATGAGAAACAATTGAGCAATCAAACATGGGATGAAGTAGAATGGTGAAGTACGAATCTAAGCATCAATAAATATAGAATTGCTGCTTAATAGAATGAAATGAATATCCAAGAGTCAACAAGACTTATGACTAGAATGAGAATTCTTATATTAATAATGCTTCTTCATTAACACAACATTACATATTTCATAATTACATACCAATACGGTTTGATACACTGAAAGCAATATTCAAGATCCAAATGAATTATTATTAGGATTACAGTTCTTTATTACGGGTGCATTTAATTAAAAGTTCAAGTTCATGCCACTCCGAAATGTTTTATATGCTATTTTCCCTCTGAATTTGATATAATCCGTGGGGATTTGTTTCGTACTAAGAACGAAAATGTTCTGCTCTAGACTTGAGGAGCAATTCTTGATTCAAGTCAACTTGAAATAATTAACGACGAATGAACACATGTAACTATTTATAACGTAGCAGTTCTTGGTTCACGTCATGAATACCCACACACATTCAAAGTGTGGATTGTCACCAAAAACAGTACTTTGAGAACTTAAATGTTAATACTCAAGCTTAGGAGTCCTGCTGGCGTTGCCTTCGGTCTGTAGCTTGATGTCTTGAAAGGCACTGATGCACACGCTAAATTGGCGGGCGCGAATTGAAGCAAAATGGTGAGAAAACAGGCGCACATGAGTCGAAATGCACAGTGTGAGCAAATATCGGTCACGTGCGGCAACTTGTGCATGTGCTCTTAAATATAGTTTAATACTACGACGATGTTATTCGCTCTATAATAACGAGTCGACACTTAAATAAAATAACCAAGTGCCCAGACTTAGAAATGAACAGACCGACTTTGAAATCGGGTGGCTGTTGGCGAAAGGAAAAAATGTATGTTGGGCTCGTGGGAGCCGACTGAGACTGCGTCCGATTTTGAGCGGGCGCGGGTGAGAACTGAGACCGCGTCTGATTCGGGTGGGCGCGGGGTGAACACTGAGAGCGATGTTAGGCTGAAAACAGCTCAGGAAGGGTGCCGAAGTGAAAGGTCGACCGTTTGCTGGCACTATCTTACGGCCATCTGACGAGGCTCAATGCTAATGCTCGCGAATTTTTCTAAATGAATGATGCAGGAAATGTGCGCTTCTCGGGTGAAGGGTGTTGCGCCAAACAAAGCCAGCTACCGCAGCATGCATTTAGGGGGTGAGAGGAATGCCAAGCGTAGCCTCGCTGCAGGTGCTAAGAAACAACTACCCTCACTTACGGCAAGCGACAACTCCAGCTGTGTAGAATTATGTGTGCCGAAACAGAAGGTCTATGTAACATCAGGACCAGTGCAGTTTTGAAAAATTAACATTTTCAAGCATTTTCCTAGCCGGAAATTCCTAAGGAGATTAAGGGTCGGGCCAGTCGCCGCCAAATAAGGAAAAATACCCGCCACTGAGCCTTCCCGTTCATTGTGTAGAGCCTGAACAGTTTCCATCTAATTCTTAAAATTGAGTAGGAATGCCCTCAGAAGAATGTTGCAGAAGCGCGTGGCGAGTGTGAATGGAATATTTCCAGTGGATGTAGAGTGCTCAGTGCGTTAGCGAGGGCGTGATCACGTGACCTCCGCTTCTGTATATATTGGGAGGATTGAAGATCCTCAGACTTTCTGCGGAAGTGGAAGTACCCAGGTTATTTGAGATGTGACTTGGTTAGTTTTGGTCGTCAGACCACTGAGAATTGCTGCGGTAATTCTATTACATTGTTATTATACGCGAATGACGTAACCTGGAACAGTTAGTTATTTCGGGATAGCAACTTGTAAATTTTTGAGATTCGGATAATCTGGGTAGATTTCCGAGTTAATTGATAACACCAGTTTTTATATATGTGTGTAATTGTTGCTTTCAGATAGCAAGAACTCTGTTATAACAAATTAAAACTTGTATTTACGATTTGAGAGTTCGTTCAAATTTGTAAATACGCAGATTTCAATTTGACATGTATTAAAGGAATATTTTATTGTTATTACACGTGTGTTTGATTGCTTGGGGAAACCAAGCTGGTGGCAGCGAACTCTACCATAAAGGTTGTGGTTTATGGTTGAATNCGGTGTGGAGTAACAGTCTATGATATATATTACATTGCAATATAGAGAAATGACCTTTCTGGTGACAAGAGAAAAGTGATATGTTGAGTGATCATCGTATTATATAGTTTACGAACAAAAATTTTATGGATTCGGGACGTGGATGCAGCTGATCATTTAATTACTGAAGGATAGATGGGGGAAGAAATGACGAGGAAAAGGAGGAAGAAGAGAAATTTAAAACCAAATATGATAAGACCAAAATAGATTAGCCTGTGGAAATACCAAACAATTATATTTGATGAGGGAATAAAGTACTCGTAAGGTTGATGTTTTTATAAGCGGGAGTTTGAAGGTGTCTTGGACTGTGTTAATTGGACACTATTTCTGGAATGAGTGAAGAAAATTGGATTAGCAAAGAATATGGAGAATATACTTGTGTCGTACTTAGAATATCATTTTGTAATACAGGATATCGGGCAGGAGCGACTATTAAAACGTGGTAGTAAATGTCTGCATGGAATTTGATTCTAAATAATTCATTTTAGGTAATAAAAATATGTGGATAATATCTTGGGTCAATATATTTGGTATTATATTTAGGTTGCCAAAAGGTGGACGGGGTCCAATTATTTGGGGGTAATGGTCACCAATTATGCCTAGAAGACAGTTGAGTATCTTAAAGTAATTCTAGTTAGGAGTTTAAGTTTTAATGCACTTTTGGAGCATATTCGAGCAAAGGTTAAGCACCTTTTTATGGATTACAGGTTTTTTATGGTTGGAATTAGCAAATATTACGTGGGAAATGAAGAATTAAAACATATTTTTGTGGGAGCATTATTACCCATCTAATAAGCTATGTGTGTCACTGACTGACATAAATTATGTGGTACTTGCTGCCGTCGTTGAATGTTGGGCGAGGGTTCTTTAAAATCCTCTCGAAAACAGTTGGGGAAGGAATTTTGTCGCGTCCCAGAATTGTGACTCCTAGTTTTCAAAAATCAAATCAAGCATTAATATCGTTTTTGGCAAAAAAGTACTTTATTAGGACACCCCCTGTTTTGAAATTTTTTACTCCTGAAAAACTTTTTTAATAGACAAATGTCACGGAAATGGAAGAAAAGGAGGATTTCAAAAAAGTGCATTTATTATTAACTGTACACGAAAATCTATTTTGAAACCACATTTATATGTTAGTATAATTGGTTCTAAATTATCTTATCCTACTTGGGTTTTCAAAAATATTTAACTTTCAAGAAAGGGGTATAATGCAGTATCTTTGTATTTTCCTTACATCTCTGGAAGTATCAATCATATAGCATTTCAATTAAAGTCCGATTACTCTAATAAAATATAATTTATCACCTGTACTTGAAACATTTTTATAGTAGGAAGACCTTTTCGGACAAATATAATTTTAAATTCTAATACATTTTGTGGGTGCGATCGAAATAAATTGAAGAATCACGTAATTGCACTTTCTACGGCACGTGGGGTATTATTTTATATACATAAATTTGCTGAGATTGAAAATTTATTTCAGTTTCTTCTAAAAAGAGTGTCGCATTAAATATTTATAAATTAAGAGAATTTCTCAATCTTTCTAAAACGCCATTGTTGCTCGACTTAACTTGAATACTGATGACCATGGATACACGAAGCTCATGAAAAACATACGAAGGTGCTGGTAATGCCGGGAGTAGAGATGTTGTGTGGATATGTTCTTAAATGCGTATTGATTACTATCGTGACACCGTGGATGTATTTTCTACTGCATCAAAAGATTGACAATGTTTAGTGGCACGTGTGAACGTTCGTAAGTTTTGTTCATTATATTAGCTTCTGGTGCTTTCAGTTTTGTGATTGCTTAGCATAGTTTTATTTGAGATTGCTTAGCATAGTTTTATTTGAGATAATGGCGACAAAATTAATTTTATTTATTTATGTGTTTTTAAATGTTTATTTTAGAAATATTACACTCGACGTGTTCGTAAAAAAGCACAGTGTTTGGAGAGCAATAACTTTTAAGAAACATCGACATTCAAGACATGAATTCCGACGTGCAAGACGGAAAAAGACAGTTGTTTTCCCAGGCACATTGACTGTTGTGTGCTTCATAGTATTTTGTGGATATGGAAAATATCATTTTTATTTTTATTTAGAAGTATATGAAACATCATTAATTAGCGTTAACTCATTATGATCTTCCAATATTAAGTCATATTTGAGAAAGGAATTGCGTATGCATTTTGTGCAATGCATGAGCACGCCACCCCAGTTTTTTTTTGCCGGTGGAGAGCCTCTAATGCTACTCAATGAAGATTCCTTAAAATCTATTATGTCTTTACATGTCCGATTAACTGTGACAGTCATATACATGACGATACACATGTTTCCTGAGACCGCATATAGCATTTTTTCAGACCGCATGTACGCGGACAGTAAATTTATTATTTATTAATTTATTTATTTACATGTTGAAAGTAAATTAAATTTCTTTCAAAGAATTTGTAAAATATTCGTAAAACGTTTTGAGAAACGTCTTAGCTCCGGCGAAACATACCAGTTCGCTGGGAATTATCAAAGATTTTATAAAGAAAATATGCACTAATATTTAATACTACAGAGTTCAGCAAAATAATTTGAAATATATCCATGAGAAATTCAAAGGTTTTGTGTTCGTCTCAGAGACAACGTAGATTGCAGTGCAAAATGTCAGGAAATTTGTACCTAACTGCAAATGCGCGTAAAAAATATTAAGAATCTAGGTGGTCATCTCCTCTATGTATCATAGAAATAATGTATAATCTTTTCATAAAAAGTTTTTAAAATTTGAAGGAAATATTTTTATTTAAGAAGTATTTGCGGTAATGACACTCGTCTTAATTGTCACACGAGAATATATTTATTACAAAAGGACTC
This sequence comes from Laupala kohalensis, assembly GCA_002313205.1. Taxonomy (NCBI): domain Eukaryota; kingdom Metazoa; phylum Arthropoda; class Insecta; order Orthoptera; family Trigonidiidae; genus Laupala; species Laupala kohalensis. The sequence goes on from NNCF01130727.1 coordinate 44,895, forward strand.
ATACAAAATATTTTCAATTCCCCATTCGGTTTGAGTGTAATGTTGTGTGGTTATAAGAATCATATCATTTATTAATCTCGTGCAGCATTCAAAATGGTGAATTTTAAATATGAATATAGTACGAAATAATAAAGTAATTACGATAATTTTATTGGTAGATTACTCTCAAAGTAATGATTGTCTTTAATGCCACCAAGGTCAAACAAGTGAATATCAGTGCTTGTACGTAAGACGCCTGGAAACGCAGTAATTACCATTCAGTAATTCATACATTTAAGCAATTTAATATAATGAATAGAAAAAAATTAAAAAGTTGTGAAATAATTTTGATAGCCTTAATCTCGATCATGGTAAGTCACACGCTAGTTTCGTGATAGTGTCCTTATTTTTCTTACCGTGAAAATGTTTTGAGATTAAGTTAATAATTTACTTTCGGGTGGGCAGAATAAGTTCCATTAATTTTGTTTTTTAATTTTTTATTCGTATATATTATTATTATTATCATCGATTTATAGATGTTAGTTTTGATTGTTGTCTTGTACAGCAAGTCGCTAATTCCTTTTAACTCCCCAGTTTTGCACGCGAATTGTACATTCACAGTTTCTTGTATATTTTCAAAGAACACACTTTGAGTGCTGTATGTAACTGCCGAAACGTTTCAGATAAAGTGCAATATAAGATATATTCGTAAAACCGTTGGTAATGTTAGTTCAAATTTTAGTATTAATTTTTAGTATAACATCAAGGCTTATTGTGCAGTTTTGAAACACAGCCATTTAGAAGGACGTTGAAAATTTAATTATTTAGTTTACAGGTCCATTCAGTAAAAGTGCAAAATTTGAAACCCTATTAACGACGTTCCAAATATATGTTTCTCTTGCTACAGCTGAAATCTCCTTTAACAGGATCACTGTCGTTAACAAGGTCCTTTACATTAGCTATATCTTATTTCCGAACTTTATGTTTGTTTTCTTCATAAAAGCTCGAGTTATACATTACATGACAAAATTAGGGTCACTTGTAGGGGAGCAACAAATATTAAGAAAATTATGTAAGTATTTACCTATGTATTATAATGATGCGCGTTTGGCAGCCATTTTGAAGGAAAGAAAAATAAGGATATGCCTACGATTTTATCGTGTCCTACCTTGATCAATTAAGGTTTGCAAAATTATATCATGGTTTATACTATAGTACATCTCTATATAGACTATGACACATTATCAAATAGGAAAATATAATACAAAACCACTTATCATACGTAATTTTGAAATGTTTTTCTTTCTGAAAAATGTTTAAATGGCATTCTAGCTCATTTTATTCAAAATGTGCATTAGCGATTTGGAGCAGGTAATGGGTCGCAAACGTCGGAAAAAAGTTTAAGAAGATTGATAGTGGTTTTATCGTTGAAAATACGAAAATGATAGACCCTATACGCCTTATGAAGGATCGTACAAATAATCAACTTTTTGCCATGAGCCTTTAAAATTCAAAATATGTGTTCTTTTACATTTTTTTTGATTTAGTAACTAGGGTAGTTACAAGTAAAAAATTAGCCGAACGCCATTCGATAATTAATAAGTTTTTATTTGTTACCAATAGTAATTTTGTTACCGGTTGCAGTTTGAGGGCTTATTGCAAAAGATTGATGACCTCGACGATCCTTCAAAAGATGTGGAGAGTCTTAGATTTTCCTATTTTACAAGACTACACCCTACCTTCTTAAAAACTACACCCTACCTTCTTAAAAGTTTCCCATTTGGTAGATACCCCGTTGTCTGGTCTAATTGTACTATAAATATAAATCGACAGAAAAACTATCTCCAGTTTTCGATAGCCATACTATCGAGGTTGAGCGAGTCCTACCTCTGAGCTGTTTGTGGCATGTTAACTCCGAGGGAACGCCGCAACGGAGTCGGGTGTCAGCGTCTCCAGTTGCTGCCATCGCGTAGCTCTCATTACATGCTTTCCTCGCTCGTGATTCTTCTCAAGCCACGCTTAACAGCGATCTCTATACAAAACCGTGCTTACCAAGATGTTAGCAACTCATGCTTTGATGAAGTTTTGATGTCCGCGAAATCCACGAAATAGGCGCAATGCATTTTTATAAGCCTTTATTTAACTTCACCTTCAGTTAGTACGTTCAAGCCGAATCTTGCAACTGAATTTTAAACTAGATTCCCCAATCAATCGAGCTGAAATTTTACAGATATGTGTGGTTCGCATGATAGTAGACGAGTATGGTAAAATTTCACAAAAAAATACCTCTAAATGGGTGAAATGGGGGAGTGTATGTTTTAGTTGTCCTCTTATTTCAAAATTTGTTATTGATTTTTCGGTCACTTCTAAGTTTTTGATAGAGCTAAAGTTTTACAGATATGTGTAGTTTGCATGACAATAGATGATTATGGTCCCATTGTACGTTAATCTTCCCCTAATGGGAAGTATGAAATGGAGGTATGTATGTCCCATAACAATATGGTGCCTAAAAAATTTCAACTAAACTAGATACACAGACGACCGACTATCTGACAACAAGCATTGTGAGGACAAGAAACCCTGGCAGTCGCAGGGATGAGGTAGCAAGGGTAAATATAGAAAAAAATCGATGTTAAATTGGAAACTGTAGTTGTCGGTTCCGTTGTGATGGATGAGGACGCCTCAAATATTTCGTAAGTTCACATTCAATCCACATGGGAGATAAAATGTCCTTAGCACTCAATGACTACGGGATGGGAATGCGGTGTCAGATGAGAATAATAAAGAGCGACCGAAATTGATGTTGAATGCATCAGTTTGGGACTGCTGAAGAGAAGAGTGACACTCTCTGTGTATTGTAAACTCACAATCAACCCTTGAGGAGGAATGAAAAAATATACAAAATGACCGATATTAGTGTTATCCAGATTATAGTTATCGGGAACTCTGAAACTTGTAGTGATGTTCCCAATGGCGTCTATGTTCCTGATCAGCCCCTATACACTCCTAGCACCTCTTGGAAGGCAATGTCATGTAACAATGACAAAAAATGACATCAGTGACGGAATTTCGAGATATATAATGACATTCTGATAATGTGTGAGTCTAAATTCAGGACCAATGGAAAATAAGACAACCACAGTACTTCTTGTGTAAGGGGTGGGAAAGGGGTGACGAGCAAAAATAATCGATATTGACCGATTTTGGAGTTAAATACGCCATATTACGGCTCGTTGAATAAAGTGTCATCCTCAAAGCCGCTTAAGTCCACGATCAACCTCAATACCACTGGCACGCCTATAAAAGGGGATAGCAAGTAAATATGATTAAAATAACTGATACACCTGTTTATATCATAGTTGATCCTATGGTTTCGACACAAATCCGGACCACTAAAATAAATAGTGACACTCTGCTTAAACCCACGATCAGCACCAAACACCCAAGCACCACTAGTGTAATGTAAGAGAGATAAAATGTAAGAGTTATCGAAAATGTCACATCTGAGACAAGTTCACTGTTTTTGCTCTCGCTGAGATGATGTCCCCTCTTGTATCGTTGAGGACTTAATTCAGGCCCCAAGAAGAAAAAGGGAGGGATAAGGGTTAAAAGGGTATGAACGAAAATATAATTGAAAATGTCTTATTTGCATTGAACCCATAAGTGCCAAGGTGTCATTGATGAATAACTATGACACCAATGCCGTTAAGTTCAAGTTCAGAGCACATCGTGGTAAGGTACTCGGAGCAAGCTACGGGTAGGCAGAGTGATACGTAAAAATGATATAATACGACCGATAGTAGGATCAGAATCTTTCAGATAGTTTCATATCAAATCAGGCTACATTATCAGTTACAATTTCGTTTCTTATAAATTATCTTTACGCGGTTATGGCGCAAGTTAATTTCACTAGTAGAATCTAACCTATTCGTCCAAATTTTATTATTTAAAGACAGTTTTCATCTTTCTTAAATGCACAAAGCCAAGAATCCATTTCTGTAAAATTCCAGCTCGGTCGAAAACGAGAGTCAGATGATGGGTGTGGGAGATGGGCTCTGGACATTCGTAATTGCAAATGGTATGACAGTGGATTTTGAAACATTTTACAAAGAAATAAACAAATTCGAATAATCAAAAGTAATACAAAATAAACGTTAAAGCCTTTTTAAAAAGGAAGCTTTTATATAAAAAATGCTGCACAAAAATGTGAAAAATAATTTTCTATACAATTGAAAATCAAAAAAGTATAACTACAAAGTCTCTTTCTTGGTATCACATCATATGTATAATAAATTAAAAGGTGCATAAGCGTAGGTATTTTGAAAATATGAAATACAAATTGTAAAAACTTTAGGTGTCTTACATCATAAGTACTAAAACTACTTTAAAATTTGTGAAAAAATTCTCAAGCTTTTAAAATTTATATATTCTAAATACGTACTCTTGCATTTGATAAAAGAATGAGCTGATCCAATCGATTCAAATAGTAAATTGACAAATTTCTCGATGTTTTTCAGCGGTTACCAGCGTGCTGTCGTCGCTAATATTTTGTTATAACCTACTAATAGTCCATATGTTTCAGCATTTACCAATTCAGACTTTAGACCTACACCTGTTGAAAGTTCTCTTGTTAGAGGAGGAATACGTCCCTTGTATGTAATGGTCCGGATGATGTATAGAACTATGAAAAACGTCGATGTGAATACACGTATCCCTAGGGTTGATGAATCAAAATGAAAGTAATATATGTATAAATACCTAGTCATCTAATAAGTGGACATTACTATTCAATCTTAGTCAAGCAGAATCAAAAGATACAATTAAAGAAGGTAGTGAAATAAGACCGAAGACAGGTATGTACTATCAAGGAATTCAGGTACCTACAGCATGATGAAATCAGAAACTAATTTTGAACTTTCTTGTATTATTATTTTTACTATTTGTAGTAGTCGTGGATGAAGAAATGATAAAAAAGTTTATACTTAATTCTGCAGGATAGTATGCATTTTTACTTGTGAGTTGTACGACAACCTATATTGTTTTGTTATTCATTTTCGTAGTGTATCATTCGGAGAGAATTCGGAGAGAAAGTCAAGATCCCTGTAACGTCGGCGCCAGGACATGCCATCAACTTGCGAAATATTAATAGCTCTTTGTATTTCCCAAACCGGATGCTGTTAAGAATATTACAATAAGTGGCCGGTCAGCGCTAAGACGGACGTGCGACGAGTTTTCCGTGTGGAAGTATTGTTCGAACGAACACATTTCATCTTAAGGAAAGTATGTACCAGTGTATTCAAAGAATGCAGTCGGCGACGTTGACCCACGGGGGTTCAGGTGTACCTAAATTAAAGACGAATTCCACGAAGAAATGAATGAAGAACGAAAAGGGTGTTTGCGAAGCGCCTAGGTGACGCTCATAGCGATTCGTCCTCTACGGCGCGTCCTCTTCATTCCTAGAAGCAAAAGGGGTGACACAAAAAGATTGCTTGCACGGTGGTGGCGAAGGCGTGGTTATTCACTGATAACGTGACGTCTGGTACAATATATATTGGGAGGAGTGAAGCTTCTCGGGGATGCTTTACAAAGGAACGTAGAGATCCGTCAGCACGGACAAGTGACTGTACTAAGTTTAGGTCGTGGAGACCAGAGGATTGTTAAGGCTGCTGCGGTAGACTTAATGAACTCATTACTAGGTGCGAGGGTCGTAACTAGTATCAGTTCGTTGTTGGGGGAAAACAACTTATCTTTTCGAAGGAACAGATAACCTGAGGGTTTTTTGAAATTTAGTTGTCTTCAACTATATTTTACAAAGTATAAACAATGCTCTCGGTCAGCATTATTTGTCTAATAACAGATTATTAGATGTATTAATGATTTTGGGAGTTTGTGTCTGTAAACAATTCAGATTTCATGTAATTTGTAATAAATCATTATTTATTATTATTACACGTGAGTTTGGTTGCTCGGGAAACCGAGCTGGTGGCAGCGACAAAAACTACCATAGGGATTTTGGTATGTATGTGGATCCCGCTTCTACCAAA
>NNCF01130727.1:51037-78369 GCA_002313205.1 Laupala kohalensis
TATATATATAGTGATCCACCATAGTAGGGGTGTTATTTTGGAATTTCTTACGATAATATCACTTTCGTTATTCAATTCTCATCAGCATTTCTGTACGTGGTAGTCGTCCTGCTTCTTCCCACATTGGCGAGACAATTATCTAATAAACCGTGTGGACAGATCACTTATCAGAACCCGCGCCATCTTACGGCTTTCACTAGAATCATCAGAGTCGTTTAGTCATATAACACTGCAAGCATTGAATGAGGGATGTGCATGAATCAGCTAGAGTCAAAGTAACGAACTATCCTCAATAGTATCTTTCTGTCGCACATAAATAAATCACCCAAGGTTCTTTGTAAGTTATTATTATGTGTTTGCCTAAGTAAATTAATGTGTTTTATTATTATTGAATAGAGCTGTGTTTTTCTTTCCCATAGGACGGATTTAGTTTTTGCAGCACCCTTTAGGCGTGAGTGAGGAGACCCTTCACGTTAATTATTTTAAGTTCTTGATTAGTTTTTAAATTGAATTTTTAAAATAGTCACTTTCTTTAAATAAACGTCACTATTAATAATTTAAAATAGTCACTTTCTTTAAATAAATATGCTATTAATTTTCAAGCCTATATTCTCGATTTTGTTATATCTTTCAAGTATTTTAAATCTAAATACATAGGTGACGTTTATTTATCTTGCTCTTTCCGCTCATCAGTTACATAGCAACCCACATGTGGTATTATGTTTGCATCATTTAGATCCTAGATTCTTGGTCATCGAAATCGAATGAGACCTTTTAGAAATAAATAACGGACAAATATGACTAGTCGCTTGTTCAGGGCCCAATTTACCATTAGATTGACCGAATTAGTTGCAGCCTACAGTGCGAGCTTTCAGTCATCATAAGTTACTAATTATAATTATTTAACATAAACATTATATCTAAGTCATGTAATAAAGTTAATTGAACTGATTTATGTCCCTAAAAATGTGAATTCTATGTCACTAAAAAGTTTGAAAATGATCCCAGTAGATTTTCAATGGATCGAGGTTAATTACGCTTTTTATTCAGTGATTTGTCATTATGGTAATATTTTTTCACAATAATTGTAATCACTCATTGTTCATTGAGGGAAAGAAATAAAGATTGTTTTACAAAACTGAAATAATTTAAAATTTGCATAATAATTTCTCAAATAGTTAATTAAAAGAACTAAAAATGTCTCAAGATGTACGATGTAATATTAGGAGGTATGAAAGTCAAAGACAAAGATGAATTTCAATAAGACAATAATTTGTATTTTTAATTTAAATAGCTTAGAAAATATGAAATATTTTGAAATTACTAACTTAACTAAATTTAAAATTTCTAACGCGAAGGAAATAAAATAAATAAAATGAGCTTCATTTATTGAATAAATAAGTAAAATTTACTGTCAAAAAGCAGATGCAAACTGCGTATGACCTTGTGGAGGCAATAAAGTAAGTTCATCTCCGGAATCAAGTATGGGACCATTCCATCAATTCCGATGAAGGGCAGTGGCGTTATCCATTTACTATTTCCAATATAAATCATGGATATTAATTGCAGTGAAAACTTGAGATTAATAGTAACAAAAGTATTAATAACATTCCCTCCTACTTATGAATCCTCCTTCACCCAGAGGAAAACCAGAATAAAACCCAGGCCAGGATAGGTTTTATATACGTTAGTGATTATTCATCTTTACGAATGGCATGTCATCACTTGGCAACAAAACACATCGAGGAGACATGGATTTATCTTCGTCTTATTTCTTTATTTCTCAGACAAGGATGTTTTCAACGTGTTACATTCTTATCGACGATACAAGAAAACACGAACCGGATATAGTACTACTGCGAGGGCATATGAATTTATGACGTCATCCATTCTATTATTTTCACTGATTAATGGCATAAAATTCCAGTTTCAATGATAACATGTTTAGTAGTATCAAGAATGTAAGATTGGATTTTCCCCGGAATATGTGCCATGAGAAATACAAATATTCAGCTGGTCATTGTTTTGGTTTTTTAATATTTGGTCTTCTTCAAAGTCCAAAAAGGTACAAATCTAGTAGATGCATATCTTTACCAGTTGTGAAGGAAGTCGCGAATAAAAAGATGAAACATTGGCGTATTGAAAGTGAGATAAAATATCGTAATTGGAGACCAATAAGTAGTTCAATATTAAAATATCATGAATGCTTATTAATAGTATTTGTGAGTTTTTTTTAAATAAAAAGATTGTTAAAAAAAATAATTACACAGTGAATTTACGAAGAACATGAGAACTCAGTAGAGAAATAAGACTTCATTAAAACTTACCCATCTTACACTTCTTTTGGTGAAACAGTAAAAAATCTACTTTATTAAGAAACCTCTTCTTATAATCTTAATAAGACAGGCACAAAACCATTTGTCTATATTTCCCATTGGTTTCGGTGCGAAGTGCAGTAGTACCATCTGAAATTAGCGCAAGATAGTAAGACTTTCTTGACGATGCTGAAATTTCATTCTTATTCCAACATTATATATAGTCTTAACTTAATCTTATTCAACAGGTGAATACCACAAGCAACGTTTCTCCAAAGGAAGCTAGGCTGTCTCATCGCCCGTGAAATCGAGTTGAAAATCCGCTAAATCAAAGAAGCCGCATACATCTGCTTGACTAGTAACTCCATATTCAACCTTCCATTGACATACATCCCCTGTGGATGCCCATAATAAGAGATACTAATACGAAGATTGCGCAACACAAAAGGATAAACAACTCACTGTAAGCAAATAAGCTGCCTTCTTTGCATGAGCAGTAACCGTGCCATTTTGTTCAAGACGATGAACGAGCATGTGGCCCATAAAGTTTCGCATCGTTTGAAACTTTGTTATATTTAGCATCAGTAACAAACAATCAAATAGTTCTTTACGACGAATGACATTATGAACAATGCAACGCAAGTGCTTATTTGTTTTATAGAAGGTGTACCGTAAAAACGTGAATACTATGCGGTAATCAAATTTGTCTTCAGTGATGATGTATTAAAATTTTCATTTGCAAACTGGGTGATTTTAAAGAACGTGTTTGTCTCACAATTCATATAAAAATTTAAGCGAATATATTATTTTAGTCAATAAACTTAATGCAATCATGTTTAAATAAGCACATGCTAGATTATTGAACACTGTCATGTGGCATTGATGCCAAGTCTTGAGCAAGTCATAAGAAGTTATTGGTACTATGCAATTTGATTCTCTCAACACTCCTTTAGGAATGGAGGATCAAACATACACTCAATTCAGCTCAAGTATATCTAATAAAACCCTTGTACATAGGTAGGATTCAGCGTATTCGCGAACTTTACTCGCAAATTTACTTTATAATACTTTCTAAGTAATGTGTAATGATCAGTAGAAGTTTCCTCCCTTTCCGATTCTGATATTCATTTTCGAACGTACGTCGAAAGAGCACGACGGAAATATTAGAATTGGGCATTTTAGTTCATCTTGTTGATGGAACAACCTTTTGAGTTTGAAAGCAATCGATTTGGTTGATTGAATTAAAAGTTGCTTGAAACATACATTAATAAACGTAAAATAAACAACTGCTTCTGGGATTAAAATTTAAATTTCAAGTGAGTGCGGAAATGTAAATGAAAAAATGTAAGTGTGAAAAAACATAATAATGAAAATCCTGTGTGATATAAATTTAGCACTGTTTTAGTTTATCTTATGGTTTACGATGAGTAGAATTTTGAACTAGTAAAGAATTTTTAATAATATACATTTTCCATTAACCTTCAAAAGTAAGCAAACTACATTACTTAAAAATTTAGCTTTAAAAGTAACACAAACACTGCACATGAATATGAAATTTGAGAATTAAATTTTTGCTAAAATATTCGCTAATAGTGTCCACAATTGAAGGTTCGACATGAAAAATTTATCTGAGGAGCCTTTTATATTTTTAGATACTTGGTTGTCCGTGACGAACCGCTGATTAGTTCTATTAACTGACGAAGAGGCGAGGTTTGTCTCAAACCAAATAAACTCGTACATGAGCTCCGACCGCGGAAACCTACGTTTTTTATTTGAACTCGTAAAGGGAAAGCCATTGAAGTAAGAAGACAAAACATTTTGCCCTTAGTATGCCTTGATGCTACGCCGTACTGTGATGATAAAGTTTGCAAATCATTATTTAAGTTATTCATTCACATTATTAGAATATTAAATATTAACCTCAACGTAAAATATGCAATGGGAAAATGAAAACTATTTATATGATTTATTATATCCAATATATTGCATTGCCTAACAGAAGCGATATAACTGAAAAGACCTGCAAACAAGGATTAATTTTTAACCAATCTAATTTGAAAAGGTTTATATCTTTTGAGCAGAAGGTTTCTTAAATAGCGTATTAAGACCCTTTTCCGCATATTTCGGGAAGTACTCAGCAATGTAGCGCTATTATCCTAACTCAACTTAATAGGACTTTCATGTTACGTTTTAATTTTTTGGGTTTTCAATAACTTCGAGTTCACTAATTAGAAGTCGCGTAGGTCGCAGGTTAAATAAATATTTCAAAATCAATGACCTAATCAAAATTAAGACTTTTCAAAGAAAGTATAATATTAATTTAAAATATTTTTGAACGTATCATGTAAGTGTCAATGGTTATAACCATTATCAGGTCACTGAGTATGCGTGCAGTTCCTTCTCAACTGTGTTTCAATCAGATCCAGTGGTAACAACAGTCTGAAATAAAGACTTGCCCCTAAATTAAATCTTTGTCAAAGCTCGCGTACGATGCCCTTCACGCAACACCATTTATCCCATAGCAACAGAATTTTTGTGAGTGGTAGTACCCAATCGGGTAATAAAAATATTTCCATTAAATACAACAATTTCCATTAAAATACTTCTTTGAGGTCGCTTTTTAAGAAACAGGGCATTAGCGACCACCATAAATTTAAATGATGCTATGCATACAAATAATGTTAAATAAATTCAACCATGTACTGTTGCGAGCAATAAAACAAGAAAATCTGTTAAACAAATCATTTTTCAAAAAGAATATAATACCATGGTATTATGAAGAGAAATTTATAGCTAATTAAAATATGATAAGAAAATCCTCGAACGGCCGAAATTAAAGTACTGAATATTTGCAAACAAAAATAAGAAATTATATAGAGCAATAAAACCAATAATAATAATTCAAAATTTAAAAAACCTTGTACATGCTTACGTACAGACGTATATTTATACATACATTTACTTTATAGTTAACTTACTCAAACATACAAAACAATATTTCTTACTTTTCAAAGGTAAACCGTTAAATACAAGAATATTCAACCTGAAGAATTGAAAGAATTGCTAAAAATAGAAACTTCGGGTCCCGAATATCGGTAATCATCAGTGGATGGCATTTCAACGATCTTGTCGTCAAAATTATTTGAGAAAGAGGTTTACATTAATGTAAATTGTAACTAAAATAGTTGAATTTTTTTCTGAAAACTACTTAAAAATTGCTCTTCCTGCAAATCTACTTTGCGATCAACGCAATAAATCTTCTTTGTCATTTAATAAGAAAGTATGAAGTATAAAGAACTTCTGGTTATAATGGTCGATGTTTATGGTCGCAGATCGGTTACTGTGAACGGCGGAACGAATCTTTAAGAGAAGGGGAGAGTCTCATCAAAGAGGAAGTGCATCGTTGAACGGTGATAACAAGCAGAGATATTATTGAGAGAGTTGGTGTTGAAGAAAAGGCGATAATGGCGCGATACTTATCTCCACTTCTTCTCGTGGGAGGAGCTCCACTGTTTTTTAAAGTGTCTGCTGCCAGGAACTTCCGATCAATGCAATTGCCGCTTTTATGAACTCTCACTGTCCCTCTCTATTGTTCGCAATTGCTTCATTCGTATTCTCTCAGACAGAATCGCGGAGCACTTAAGGTTCTACGTCGGTATATTTTATGGAATATAAATGTACTATACATCATTTTCTCAGGTATTTTTTTATAAATCTTTTAATTTTTCTCACAAATGTCAGATTTCACGATGTTTTTAGATTGTACCAGAAATACACCAGGAAAATGTGAAGACTTTCCTTAAAAAGCGTTTTACTTACTCGAATTTAAATACATTTTCAATTATTAGTCGACCATTTAAATATGTATACTTCGAATTTAATACATTTTTATTAACAAATATTATCACCACATTTGGACACTCATTTGTGCCATCATCAAGCGATTGAATACTGTAATCGTCAGAGGTGGGCGAGGTTAATCTGAAACTATGTCATCCGTTGCCCTTTTATTCAAAAAGGTAACTTCGTTAACCATTAAAGCATTAGTTTGTAATTGAAAATTTAACGGAAGTTATAGTTAAACTTTAAAAGTTAATTGAGTATTTTGAATGTTAAATCAGTCAAATAGCCAAGGATTCTTAGTTAGTCAAACATGCAAAAGTTCATTATAACATAGGTACAGACTAGGTAGGTTAGGTTGGGTAGAAATGTAAATATAGACATAAGATTTCTTCTGTATCTTGTATTGGAAGTGGCAAGAGATTCTTCGTGTAAAATTATCTTGCATAAGATGTACTTTTGACATAAACATTTTTTTTCTGTGACATAACGTTCACCCGCATGACATATTTTCAATTGGAAGCCGTTAAACGGCAGTTACGTTGTAAAAACTGAATGCAAGTATATGAAGATCGTCAACTAAATAACAGTTATTCTTTTTTGTATTCGGATTCGTTCGCTCTGTAGATTTTGACTTCCAGAATAGTCCACGCGTCGGAGGGTGGGAGCAGAAGTGGAAGAGGAAAGATTCTGTCTAATGATTCTGCAGTACTTACTGTATAGCATTCACGAATTGAAATCGCTGACCCCAGAGTGTACTTACTTACATAGACTTGTCACGTATCACCTTATCACTCGTTTCCACGACGTTGCATCACCGACTTTCTTCTATATGCCCTTGAGAGTTTGATTTCCAATATCACATCCTTCTGACGATGCATTGCGTGGAAATCTCGGACCATTATGAGGTATTGTGCCCTTAACACTCATCGAGGCAAAATCATATGATGTCCGAGCAGTAACCGACATTTGGAAGGACGAAAACGGGAAAGAACGGGCATCCGGGATGGCCTTGAGCAATAAAAGATCCCCCATTCTGTCTTCGCGAGATAAGACAAATTTCTGATCAGGCAAGAATGATGTTAAAAAGTATTAACGTATTTAAGTTAACGGAAGAATAATGTAAAGGAAGTCAATGAAAGCGTTGTTTTAGAATTTAATACGTTTAACGAAATGTTATAACTAGGGCTCGGGTCAATATATAAAAAACAATCGGGAAATATGCACTAAAATATCCTAAAATGCACTAAAATTCCAAATCAATACCCCAAAAATATATACTTTAAAAATTAAGCTACTTAAGTACCTATTATTACAGAGAAAGTGTTAGTGTAGTTGAGTGATACCACTTCATTCAGTATACTTCATATTTCCCATAAGCCAGAGCTCGTTCATGCATTTTAATAATATAAATGTACATTTCGATTGATTTCTTTAATAAAATGTAAAAATTTCAAAATTTCAACAAAAACTTTAAAAAAATATGCACCTCTATACACCACTGAATGCGTTGTTCGTTGAGATTTAGACCCGATGGGACGTCTACACGGAGTTTGTTAGATCGGATAAAAATATTTCTATGTCCACGTTGTCTAGATCACGGGCCCAGAAAATTCTCCTAGTTACGCCAATTTTGATACTTAAGATTTTGGAAACTAAAATTGTTGTAGACTTCGGATTTTTCCATAAGAAGAAGTTCTACACAACTTAAAACGTTAGAGGGATTAAAGTCTAATAAATTGATTTATATAATTTTTATGTGTTATTAATGAAAATTACTCAGGTGGGAACTTCAGATATTACTCTCGTTATCTCTTAGTGGTATCACATCTAGCTCGAGCAACCGTCATTTGTGTGAAAATGCATATAAGAGACCTTAAGCTATTTTTATATTTTACCAAGTACTCGCGATTGAACATTCACAGGTTTTTCGTAAAATATCTACTTTTTACACGGAAATGACATACTGTAGAATACAAAATTGAAAGATTCATATTAAAATTATATATTTTTGCAATACAGCAAAAACTACACTAAATTGTTATACAAATAGTTATTTATCAATCTAAGTATTTGTTGAAATATTTATTAAGACTCAACCTTTTTTGTCCTTTCTGGCTCAAGCGAAGCCGGGAAAATCAATGTTTATCATTCAACAGGTCGTTTGCGTGTGAAATGGGTTGCATTCACGCGCTTGTCAATCCGAATGCCCTTTTTCTACGAAATAAGTCATCCAACGGTCGACGTCTGGAAAGTTTTGAAGATTAAAAAAAAAAAATTATCCTTTCAAATTTCTGGAGTTTCTGAATTTCAACTCTTTCCCTTCAAGAAAGTTTTGGAAATACAAAATAATAACTGTAGGAAGAATATAAATAATCCCTTTTGAAAACTATACTTTTTGAAGAAAAGACCTTCTTACCAAAATGATCTAGACCAAATTTACTATAACGTACTTTCAAACATTTTTTCTCAGTTCAATAATTTTCTCGTTAGTGTATATTAAACATTTTGAAGGATTTTCTATTTGTTTTTATATTTGTAGTCTGTTTTCTTCGAACTACGACTTCTTATTATTGTTATTGCAAAACCATTAGAAGCAAAACTTTATAGCTTCATGATGCTTGATTTTTTGGCGAAAGTCTAATTAAAAAGATATAGACTGCTGCACATGGTCTTAATCATTCAATATTCCGAAATTTTTTCATTACCTCACTCCAGTTACTTTCATTTTCAGAAATAATAGAGGCTTATAAATGAAGTATATAGAGACCAAATCGTTTTTCCCAATTAAAGCATGTGATTATCCTGTGATGAACTAAGCAATTTATATGGAAATTTCTTTCTATTCCAAAATGTATGCTTTGATAGACTAAAATAATGGCTTGTAATCGTTGTCATCGGGATTATAAAGAGAAACAGAAAAATCAATACGAGTCTTTAAAAGCAGAAAATCTGGGTTTCTCTAATGAATGTGCAATTACTATGCCATTTTCGTCTACTGTTGTACAGCTGATAAAACAACCTCTGATGTAGACTCCATTCCATTAGATTAATAAACACAAAGTTACGACATGTATAATACATGACAACAGAACAAAAAATTAAGATCGAAATGTGAAATTAAAATTGAAGACAAATTATCTTTATCATATCCTAAATTTAACGTAATCCTAGCTCCAGTTAAACGAATCATTTGGAATTTGTTACGTTTTAAATAATCTTCTTCCTTATCTTAAATTATTATGCTATTCCAATCCATTATGCAGCTAATGTCTAAACAATTTGAAGCTACCGAGTATAGTCAGAAACGTTAAAATTACTCTGATTATCTATGAAATGCGTGTTTGTAACGAGCGCTTAGCTTGTCCAATGTACGAAGCTTCGTAATCTTTACAGTTTATTTTATAAACGAAATTATGTTCGAATATTGTACCCAATTCATCTTTACCTTTAATGATCAGTTAATTTAAAATAATAGTGGTTGTAAAGGTTTATAAGGTTATTCTAGAGAGTGGTTTAATGATTTCTAATGACAAACATGGGTATCTTTACTACTTATAAAGTTTAATCTGAGAAATTGCATGTATTCCAGACTGGGAAATTCCACTTAAGAAGTGAAATTTCATTCTAATTTTCTTAAGAAGTAATAACATATCTTGAAAGAGTTAGACCTATATGTAGCGGGAGTGGTTCATTTTTTTCCTTTGGACGATGATGGTAAGTAAAACCTTTGGGAAAGTATTCACGATACATTATATTTAATGTTTTGAAAAATGTTAGTTTTTTTCTTTGTATTCAAACTATTTTAATATTGTACTTTTTAACTCGCGGCGTTTAGTAATTTCCCTGCTACACAATTATCTTCTAAATCTATGCCATTAACCCGACACACCTGGCAAATAGATATTACACATTTTAATTGAATATAAGGAGCCCAGCCTTCTATTACAGCGATCTTTTCGTAGCAAATACTTTGTCTGAAATATCCCCAAGGCGTCGAAAGTGACTTTGAGTGAAATTCGTATGCAGATTTTGCTACTTCTGGTGTCATTATAAGAAGCACTTATAGTTCCAACATCAAATTACTGTCGTTGCAGGTGGCGAATGAATTCTAAAGTGTAGTGACGTGTGGTTGGGGGGGGGGGAAGTGTTCGAATTAATGAAAATGTAGAGGGGAGGGGGAAACTTTTGAAGCTTGTCTATTCATTAGTCTTTTCATAAGCTTGTCTTGACACAGAGCTTTATACAAGTGTCAATATATTTCATTATATTCGGACGGGGGTGGAGGAGGAGGATGGAACTTGAAATGTTATTTCAGTTTTTGTATTTTTTCTATTTAATTGTTACATACTATACGTATATATTATACATTGACATGTTACAAACATTTCTAACATGTTTTATTTATTTTCTTATAACACAGGTTTCTAGTGTCTTATAATATTGATGTACGTGTATTCGAAAAACATCGTTGGCACATGTTTCAAAAAAATTAATGCTTCATATTGACAAAAAGCTATTGGAAGGTGGAATTATTTTTCCCTGGATAGGAATAAACACAAGATGTAGAAGTGGGGGGGGCGAATTACTCAAGGGGTAAATTCCCTAGCTCCCCACCTCCCCAATTTAATTCGATCCCTGGGGGTGGGGGAGGAGGAGTTAGTTTGTTTCAAGAGAAGTAACGGACTGCGAGGGCCAACCGGTGGGTGGGTGAATTGGATCCGGGTGCACATACGGTTGGCGGACGCCTGCTTGCGCCGCTGCCTGCCGGCGGAATCCGGGACAAGGTCGGCCGACGCTCGCTCCACACAACGCCCTCCGTTCGCTTGCTCGCTCTACAACGTGCTCCGCTCCTCACAATCGCTCGCTCGCTCGCTCGCTCGCTCGCACGCCTACGGCTATGACTGCTCGGATCAGCTGTTATTTTCAACAGGTTCTTTAAATGTCGTTTTAAAGAATGACTAACCAGATATAAAAATAAAGTGAATAAGGAATGAAACTTAGGTTTGTAAGAAAAGGTTTTATTTTAGCAATTCATATATTATTATTAGTTGATATTTTTCCACAATGACAGCTTTTTGCATAGGAAGGAAAAGATGTCGAGGGATGTTCAATATTTCTACACTTTTGAACAGGTCTGTGGGTGTAGAGCCATTTTCTGAGATACTGATCGGTATTATATCAAATCTGTCAGTACTCCACATCCTTTCAATTTCTTCCCTCAATATAATTGTCAACTTTCTCTCTGCAACCTTTATCAGCATACTATTGGTGCTGTTAGTTGGTACTACATATATCTTGAAAGTTACCCTGTCTTCATAACAACACAAAATCTGGTTTGTTATGTCCCACTGTCTTGTCTGTCAATATTGTTCTGTTTTATTATTGTTGCCAGATTTGGGACTTACCAGATGATGTTGATCCATTACTCGCATAATAAAATAACTTGCCTTTAAAGGCATTACCACTTTACCTTTCAGTAGACTGCTGCAATGGAAATAAAAATCGAGGAATAGGTTTAAAAATTCTGAAACAAATGATTTACTAGATAATTAACATTAAAATCAACGTGATAATTGGTTGAGTAATAAATTAAATTGTGTACGTCTCTTTTTCATAATTGCACTATATTCACGAATTCACGAATCGTAATACAGCAATCGCGCAAATCTCCGCAAAAATTATATTATGTGAATGAATGTAGCTTCATAATCTAACTGAATATAGTTAGAATATAACCGAAACACTAACAAATAACCAACGAATCCAATTCCCTTTTTTAAAAATGACCTACAAATAATAATTACTTTTAAAAAATAGTACGGGTTTTTGTGGAAGCTGATGTATACTTTTAATCATTTTATATCCTATACTGAATTTAGAGATAACGATGCTTCTACAATATAACGTTAATTACACCATTTGTGCCACTTCATCTACATGTCATTTCTACTATCCTCGTAAGGCATTATAATTGTTTGCCGTAAACGTGCTGCAAACATCATTTACTACATATCTAAATGCACTCATTTTCTTGGTGTAACTTACCAAATTTATTCAAATGAGTTTCAAACGAATTATATTGATCCTTTGATTGCGATTAAGAATTTGCTGTCCCGAATATTAAACCACCCGCACAAATCTTAGAGTATGTATATGCATTCCCATAGAATAGTTACATAATATCTCCTATTTATGGAATTTCTGAGGTACAGAGATATATTCATATGAAGGCCTACTTTTTCTCTTTATAATTCGTGTATTCGCGCGTTCGAAAGGTTTATTTCGTGTAGACTATTTTTTACGTGTGACTGAAATCTTGAAAGCTTAATTAAGATAAAGAACTACCTTAACGGAACAAATTTGTGTTTTTTAAGGTGGTGATATTGACATGATTACATTCTCTGGCGTGGTGTATTCATACACAGCGATTATATTTTTATAATTTTGGTGTGTTTGCTGTGATGTAATAACTATTTGAAGATAAATTTGTAATCATATGCTTCAGATATCACCATCATTTCGGCAGATATTAATTCATCATTAAGTGATTTTTTTACTCACATTTAGAGTACATTTCATGATTTTACAGTTTACTTTCATGAGCTATTTTCAATTCCTCAATGATTTTCGGATGTTTCATCTATCTAAAAATTGTTGTCGGTATTTAACTGTTTGTTTCAGTGCCCTTCGAATTTCATGTTATATTGAATATTCTTGTACATGAGTTCTTTATAAGGAAAACCATTTAAACTATTGGTATCAAACCTTGCAAATATGTTTGTTGGTGTTATATTAATATTAGAACACGCCTCTTTGTTAGGAGTGTGCTGAAATGTTAAATCCGCCTGTGCCTTAGGGTCATTAATCTGAATTGATGGAATGATCCCTTGCTTGCTCCCGGAACCATAGAAGTGATTACCCAGTATACCTAGGGATGACTGTCGGGCGCTACCTTTCATATAAAGCAAAATATAATACTGTCGAACTTGACTAATTCGAACTTTCTTAATTCGAATTCCTCTTTAATTTGAACATTTCGTTCGGTCCCCAGAATTGTCCATTATAATAGTGTTAAAAAATCGTTGGTCATTCAAATATTATTTTGGATATATTCAACGTTTAAAATCATCCGTGAAGTCAAAATTGTTATTGCTTCGGTCACATCCTGTTATCAGATACAAGAAGTCTGTTAATATTTGTTAGTTGAGTAAAATATTACCTATGTATTTTTTTTCTTGGGGCTTTAGAGCTCGTCAACGTCATGGAAATTAGAGCCCTTATTACCTACGTAATAATGCCTGACTATGTGTTTGTGCTTGATAAATTTGTAATTTGAGAAACAAATAATAAATAAACATATAACGTGGACTGTTATTGCCTCATATTTTTGGGGAGAGTTGTTGAGTAGCGGGGATCACTCGTTTCATTTCTCTTTAAAAAAAACAATACGGTGGGAGTTTCCAAAATGAAAATAACAGGATTTTGAAACAAAATGAAAGTACAACGAACATACCCTATAATCTGAAATAACGATAAATAATAATAATGATGATGATAATCGTAATAGATATTACAGTGACGTCACCCCCACTGGTGTCCTCCTCTCAAAGTACATTGTCGCGCTCTTTGTCATTTAAAATTATTTAAAAAATAATTTTTTCCCTTTTCTTCTCTTACTTCATTTATGTGTAATTACAATTTAGTAGTTAGTTCTCTTAGGGAGGTCGTCGAATACATTTGGGAATCTAGAGCGAGTTCTATGAAAAGATGGGTGTATAGTTTTACCGTGGTTGTAGACAGATGTAGACAAGGAATAGTGCGCTGAAGAAATGTGTAGACAGTTCTGCTATATGGTCGGGCATGCGAAGGACAGAAAGTTCGCGGTGTAACTGAGCTGTACCAAGGAGATGTACCAAGGAGAACATACTACAGTTATGAGGAATTTATTTTTAAATATTTGTTAAGAGTATGAGGTTGATGTAAACTGTGGAGCAGGTTAATGATAACAGTATTACGGTTTTGTATAGATGAAGAGTTGTATTGATGTGTAGGTTTGATTTCCTATTTATTAATTTCAGTAAAGAATACTTTGCTATATTTAATCTGTGATTGATATGAGGCTTCCAGGTGAGTTTCATTTCAAAAAACTCTTAAGTCTTTCCATTCCTGCCCCCACCCTTTGACTTGAGGACTGACCTTGAATAAATAGCGACTCCCGAACAGCTGGACATGAGATTCTCACGTTAATTGGCAATCAGTAAACAGAAACCTCCGATTTATTTCTTAACATTTTAAATATGTCTAATGTATTATACATGACCACATTATTTCGGTAATTTAATGTTATTTTTTGTGTATTACGCAATAAATATTTTTAAAAAATAGGTAAAAAAGCGTTTTGTACATTTCGTTTTAAATTTTACGGTTGTTGTCAAAAAACATTAGTTTTCTTATAGTTTTTCGTAATATACTATTTTCTGAATGAAAGAAACTGAAAACTACAATAATGTATTTCTTTTGCAAAATCTTATTATTGTAATTCGAATGTCTGGATAATTCGAATGTACGGATTGTTAGATTTTTCAGTTTCTTTAGGGAATGAATTGGGTAAAAAAATTAGTAACAATTTAATAATTAATTCCCTAAAGAGACTGAAAAATCTAATAATCAGTACAATCGAATTATCCATAATTTTTCAAACAATACATCAAAATATATCAAAAATACATCAACAATACATCAAAAAATACAATGGCATCAAAACATGCTGTCGGAAATAATGATACTATCGGAAGATATTTGTCCCTTGATGTTCGAAGTATCGGGCGCTGGTAAGCTGTATCGGCGTCTCCGTTCCATTTATTAGTCATAGTTAGTAAAATTTTTTCAAGAGAAAGTTTTTAGGTCAAAATATTAAAAAATTGCTAACTATCCCTCCTGGATGTAAGATATTAGTGGATGAAAGAGAGAGAAATCATATATTGTATATTTTCTCACTTAAGGTATCATATCCACGTTGACTGAAGTCATATTGTCAACTATTCATGAAACTTGGATGTGTTCACCAAAGGAATTCTAATTAATTAATAACTCGCAAAGCTGATTTTTACCGTTGAACTTTGAATTGATTTTGTCGAGTCCTAAAACCCCAAGAAATTATTTGTCGAGCCCTAAAACCCCAAGAAAAAAAATTGTAATTTTAAAACTTATGTGTTAAATTTATATTTTCGCTCGACTCTTTCTTCGACAAGGATCACATTATATTCAGTCACGTGATTCGGCAGACATTTCCGGTAGGACAGTATTTTCCGCATTTTTTCTTGATTTATTCTTTTAATTGCCGCGTGTGGTATTTAATATTATTACCTCATTATATTCCTATTTTAATTCGCTATTGTTTAGATGGCTTTTTTTGCTATGTGAAACCGATAGTTGTGTCAGGACACAAAAAAATGAAAAGTAAGTTCCTCAATATAAGCCCATAGTAATTTAAAGTCAAATAATTTAAAATTTTGCCTCGTCGCCACTGGGTAGGGTATGGTTCAAACTATCATTTGGAACATTTTTAGGATTGCTTTAATCTAGTTACTGACGGATGTTAGACCTTAAACTGTTCTAATTTATCTAAGCATATACACAAAATTATTTTAACAGTGCCATGGAAGTGGTACCATATTAGACATATTCTCCTCAATATTTAAATTAAAAATAGTTAAAATACGAATACTTTATGACGTAAATTTCTCTCGATTAATAAATTCACATTATAATCGTGCACCATAACGCGTTTGCGCACTATTCAACACTCGTTCACAGTGAAATTATTCAATGAACCTTTTATTCGCATTTTATTTTTAAACGACGCATGTTAATGAATTGATGCATATTGAAAGTTAGATTATCGTACTGTCTTAGTGTGGGATTGATGAACTTTATCAACCTGGATTACATGTTAACTGTACATTATAGTACCATATACAAATGACGATTCTAGATGACACTCCTCGACTCATTAGATTATTTCAGTCAGTTTTAATGGACAACATCCAAAAATGAACATAAAATTGTTAATTTACATAAAATGAAGAGTAGAAGGAGAACAGAGAGGTATTTCACCGTCAGTTCAAGAGATCGATCATGTCTGTTAGTTCCTCTATTTTTCACAGTATCCAATTCGTGATTCCTTCAATTAATATTCCATAGATTACTCACGACGAGAGGTCGTTCGTTAATGATCTAATTTGTATGCGTGCCAGTTCATGTGCTTGGGTTCAAACTAAAAACAAGATGACTACTTCCGTAAACATTGATCAGCATAAATATTTGCATCATAAATATTTTGTAACTTACTGCGCAAGACTTTCAAAACATTATTGGAGGAAAATATTGTTCGGAAGAAAAGAAAATTTTATATTACAAAATAAACCCAGTGAAATATTTCTGTTTTAAATATAGTGTGCTGATGACTGGATATTTGTTAAAATTTTGAACTTTATAAATTGATTTGATGTATCGTCTTTTTTTTATAATTTTGTCTAGAAATATTTGGTACTGGGCTTAGATCTCTATTTTATAAATTTATCAAACAATTGTTGCAATTCCTAACAAATGTATAATGAAATTGAAAACACTACCCATGCAATTACGCTTATCTCTCGGTGTCCGCACTATAAGGTACTATAACAAGAAAAATTGACAATTTTATCATCGATGGCGCTAACTTGTTTGTCTAATTAATGGTAATTTTTAATCACTTCATGTAATTTGATAATATACTGAAATAAGAAGATATTAAGATACTTCAGAAAATTAACACAAAACCGACATTAAAGTAGGTGCAAAACCATTGCACACACTTTCTCATATACGTTTCTCCGTCTGCAGCAGTGTGATAAAAAATTATATAGTGAAAGGGCTATTTCTGGCGTAGTCCTCTATATTTTGGTCTTCAAGTGCCCTATTCATGTTCAAAGTCGCTAGATAAACTTATTATTCTCTCTCACTTGAAATTTGAAAGTAAAATAAATATTCAGTTTATCATTCCAAAACATACAGCGACATATCTGTCTTATAAATATAGTAAAATTTATGTGTAAATGTAATTCCGTTTTAGACAGAAATTGATGTATTTTCGTATCTGCAGTACGTTTGCTGTCCTCCTATGTATTTTATTATTATCATATCTTTCATTTTAGTTTACGAAAAGTGTATTCTCCGTCTGCTTGACCCATTTACACTGATAAATATTATTCAAGCTTAATAACTTTATAAAATCAAATATTTCTAATGAGTATGTATCTTGAGTTTAGATCATAATAAGTGCATCATTCTTCAAATCGCCGAAGTTTTGACTTTTATTAAGTCATCTTCAGGGCACCGCGATAATTGAACCTCCTATCCACCCAACTATCACTACCTCTTATCTCATAACATTCTGCTGTAGTGTATATACCAGCTCACCAGACTAAAGGTAACTTAATAAATGTCGATACGTTGCCGATCTGAAGAATAACGAATTTATTGTGACCTAAACTGAAGGTATCATATACTCATTGATACACGTGGTCAAGAATTTAGTCTGGGTAAATATTTCATTAATTATTCTGCGTGGAATCGCGGATCCCCCCAAAGAGATACCAATAGTAATAATAAAAGAGAGTTTTTTACTTAAAAATTTCAGCATGCCCAATGAATGTGACAAGACGAACTAGTAGAATCTGTGTAAAATGACGAATTCTTAGGACAAAAATATGACACTTTGCTTTTATAGAACTTTACACCTAATCGGGAACATAAGTTAGGGCTGCATATTTCGCTATATCTTTCTCTGCTCGCACAAAAGACTCGTTAGCCGGAACGACCAAAGTAAAATTTTGACGAAAACACGAATTATTTCAAAAGGCAATATCTTAAGTTTAAAAAAAATGAAAACTGCATTTTATTTCATGTGTTATTTGAATGAGAATGTCTTAAATTGCAGTTCCAAGAAATAATGTTTTTTTTTTTTAATTTCCGTTCGAGGGACCGCACTTCCTGGTATTTCTCTATATATACCCCTCCCAAAATCAAATCCTGGTTCTGCCCCTGCATGGGTAGAATTTTTAGATACGATACCAGAGAAACCATTGAACCAAGACATCTTGCTAACGACTATTGCCTGGGAAATAATGTCTACAATAATACGTACAACCTCAAAGTTTTTATTTTTAAACATAACTTTAGTAAATAAATAAATACATAACGATTATTTATAACTTATTAGCGAATTAATGAAAAAGAAATGTTAAAAATTAAGTTGGTATTATTAGACTTTTCAACTTTCGAAAAAAGAATTACGAAAATGAAAACTTTTTAGCGGAGAGTTACTGACGTAGAATACTCTAAAACCAATTTCGAAAAATATTTCAGTCTTATTGCTTACGTAATAGTGAAACACGTTTACTAACAATATTATATCATGTATGTTTTGCGAATTTTCTACGAACGATACAAAACCAATTCTTGATAGTGTTGTCACATACAAAACTTCCGGCCAGGTACACCGCTTTTCGATCATAGTGAACTTTTGTCATTTCCCGACTTACGTTTTTGTAGCAGGCCGTCCATCAGAATCCCATTCACCCCTTCTCCATGGCTGTTCACCCTAAAATGTAAGAAACCAAAGACGCGCTCCTGGAATAGGAAACGGTGAATTTTGGGGCTTTAATTTGGCGAAATTTCTTCAAATTAACAAGAAAATATACAATGAAATACTGTTACAAATATTCATGAATCAAATCATGTTTATAAGATGAGTGTCGAATTCATAATTGCGAGTTAGGAAGGTAGGTAACATTAGATTTAGGCCTCTTACCAGATTGTATATCGTTTTATGAATTGCATGTGCAATAAATAAGTTATGACTAATCAATATCCTGCATTATTAATTTTTTAGTTCATTATAAAATTTTGTTCATGAGTTCAGTAGTTCTGGAATTGAGAACATACACATTACTAACTGATATCAATTTATTTCTTCGTATTTGGAACTGAGAAATTAAACACACAGATCTTGCTATTATGTTTTGTTGTGATATCTTTTGAGTTTTCATATCTTTGTATTCTCATATTGTTTTGATGTCTGTTTTATTCCTACCAATATTTTATCGAGCAAAAGGGATTTAAAAATACCCAGTAAACGTAAATAGATGGGTATTTATCAAATTTGGGGAAAGTGTGTAACACCTCTTTAAATGATTACTTGCATATCAGTAATAGAGTTCTGATGTTACGGTACTCCTCGATGATAAATTACCAATTGATCATTTAGTGGTTTCGAAAAACATGAACTTTCTCCTTTATAGTATTAGTTGAGTGAGGATTAAGAATACTAATATGAGTCAAAAAGGTTTTTTAAAGCAACATTGGTTTCAAAGATACGTGAAATAATTTCTAAGATATAAGAATTGTATTTATTCAATATTCTAAAATTGGATTCTGTAGATCACGGTTTTTAGTTTCAGGGCAATGCGATTTATAAAGTAGGTCACGTTCCAGTGTATATGACTGAAAAGGATATTCTTTTTCAGACATTACAGTACGCATAATTTACGTTAAGCGCAAGATTATGGCAGTACAGGAAGGAATTCGTAATGATTATTGGTATACATGCTACTTCATATTCTTTGGTAACATTTTGAAAGGATGAAAAGACGAAAAATAGAATTGTCAAATTTGATGAGAGGAAAAATGATTGGTGCTGCAAGACAGCTGATAATCCACTTTGACACTTCCATATGATTTTCCACCTAGGGTCACTTTTGAGCTAAAGGCTTACAGATGTTGTTGACCTTTCATTTATGAGTGATATAGGAAGCCTGCTGAACATATTCAATCACAAAGGTTCGTAATATAGGTCTATGAATTCTTGATGCATTGATACGCACTCAGTACACATGCGTAGAGGCTTTGTGGCGTTGTCACGAACTGCGCATTCGCCTTGTTTAACGATTAAACGTTATGACTGAATTGACTCTTAGAGTCACTTCTTGGTGAAAATTAATCGATAATTATACTTCCCCTAGACAGATTAGTATTATTTGCAATAAATACTTTGCTGATCTCTGCTATTCATCAGGTTCACTATTACTTGTCAACATATCTTAGCAACTCGTCCTAGCATATTTGCAAATTCAGTCTTAGAATACTTTCATATGCTTGACAAAAGCATTGTGATTAATTACGTGCATGAATAATGAAGTTGTGAAACCCAAGCATTTATTTTGTACCACGATGTAGTACGATTTCAAACCAATGATAATCAGATTTCCTTATATTTGTTCTTAATACGTGTATTTTTACTTTCGATTTAAAAGAGTAAATGAGGGATGTGTTAAATGTGTCCATATTAAGTGTTAATACGTTTGTAAGTGTTAAATATCAAATGTTTCTTCTCAATATCTGAGCTATAATAAATTAGATGCCACAGGGTATCGTACAGATTATCAATGTGAAAATTCCACAGAGTTATATTAAAGGAGATAAATTGAACTTAAAAGAATATATTACTAATAATTATTAATACGAATAAATTTTTATCAAAAACTACTATACTATTCATTTGGTGTCAGACATTTTTTTCAAAATGTCAATAAATTACTTTTTGCCTTAAATTTAAAATGTGGGTAATCAAAATGAGTAATAATAAATCCTCCTTAATTTTCACTGAACTATTATTCATCCCTTTTAAGCATGGTTTTCGTATGAATGCTACGTTTCGATACTTCCGAGCAATTGCTACAAACCCTATGAAGACTTAATAAACACTCACTTAATTGTAAATAATTTTCTTTGAAAAAAGATTATACAATCTGAACAGTGAATATCACTTTCTACATTCCAGACAAAACAACAAAATCAATCCACTTGAAAGTTAACACGCTGCGATGAGAGCAGGAAATTTATCAAATATATACGAGTACGAAAACCGTGGAAAAAATCACGAACCTTTGTTAATGCTGCTTTGTCATTTTTAATTCATTCTCAGCTCTACTCTTCGCCTCCTTTCACTTGACTTTTGAATTCTTTACCTCCACTAAAAAGACGTCATGCTTCGATTAACAGTCAACCGATTTGTATCTGATTTATTCACATCACGCGACATTTCATATTTTCACAACTCACGTTCACGGAGATAACATTCATATTTGAAAACTTGTTCCGAAAGCTAGGAGCATTAAAATGAAGAATAGAACGGCTTCAACGGTCAGATGATTTCCATAGCTGATGTAGTTCTATTTTAGGAAGAATATTTTCTTTAATCTGATTTAGAACCGTGTATCTCATGTTGATATCTTATCCTGCAAAACTTATATTTTACTATTGCTTCCTTTTCCTTGCCAACTCTGTTCCTTCCCAGAGTTGACTTTTTATCATCAAAGGCACTCAATTTTTTTTACGTCAAGCGAGATTACTAACATGATAGTTGGTTTCTTAGCAAATTCACATTCGGATTCTTACACACACCCACAACCAGACCATGAAAAATTATGTACCGAGAAAGAATGTACTTAAAATTAAAAATATCCCCTCTTTATCTCCATAGCAAAAACGTTAAATAGAAACTTGGGTGAAGAATAAAATGTGATATATGTTATGAATGATTATATAAGTAACCGTGTTAAACTAATAAAATATTTATTAAGTTCAATTTGTAGTGAAACCTTAGTTCTTTTATCATATACATCCTTACATAATATGCTAGAATAGCATAGATTTTCAGGATGTTCTGCACGTTTTCCCACATGAACAAGAGGGTATATTCATCAAATCGTGGGTAAGCATAAGCATTAAGCAAATCAAATAGTACCTAACATTCTCATGGAAAACGACCATCTCCGGGTCCACATATCATGCTTTGTCGGGCTGCTAGTCACCGAATACAAATTACCTGGTCGTTTCGCAGACAAACGAGGTAAACCACGCGTTGCCAAAGCTCCAGTTCTGTTATCACCACTCATTTGATGATGCGAATGTGTGAGCTCGTTTCGTACCCGAATGGGAAATATGGTCTTCTGTTTCCGATGTATAAAAGGTTCAAATAGTTCAGATAAAAGTGATTAGAGAAGTATTAAATCGTTTTGAGATTCTCTTTTTCAGTATCTGTAATAATGTATAAAAGAGAAATTTGCATTCTTCTTGGCAAATAAACATAAAATCTACAGCTCCCGGAATAAATAACACGCACTTGGAAACAATGATTTTTTTTTCTTTGGTACCGAAATATCAGCTATATTATTAAAAATAAGACTATGAAGATAGCATTATATACTAGCATTGGCGAGTATTGCGAACTTCATTTCTTCATTTTCCTGTCTTTCACTTAGCATTATTGAGAAAGTATTACTATTTATTGTTGACCAGCTTCTTTCTGTATTCAAGTTTTTTGCTTCATGTTTTGTTTGTAGTGCGAGGTTGACTAAGAATATAAACATGTGTGGTTCTCAATTGTTTTTCTTTTCTTCAACGATAAAATTTCCATTATCTAATGGTGTGAAGGATTTATACTCGTATACTATATTTGATGCTTGGTTTGTTTCATGGTATTTGTAAGATGTTCTGATGTATAGATTTGTGGTAACAGTCGTTGTGTTGCAAAAGCTTCGTCCGTATTTGAACTTCTTTACGATTCGAGGAGCGAAGCAAATTTTAAAGATAAACACAAAATTAACAGAAAATGAATACAAAATTGTAACTTTTCCAGGTTAAAAGATATTTCCACTGGCACCTCCAGACTAAGTAAAGAACGATCATGATATTTCGGATTAACCAAATAATTCAATCATATTAATAATTCAAAATTTAATAGGTGATCTGTTTTGAAATTAGTTACGTTTTAGAGATTTACCTATTTTTCATTGCGTGCAATGTCACAAATAAACTCGTAAATAATAAAAGATAGAAAGATTGAATAAGAAAAAATTCATTTCTAATTTTGGAATTAAAGTGAATGTCGGACCGCCGATTTGAGGTCGATTGGTTATCGATCATTACTTTGTTAAAATATTTTTTGGATATGAGAGAGAACTGAAATAAGTTTTTAGAAATCTCTCTATAGTATGAAGAAAAATTCCACCACTACTGCTCCACATTCACTCACTCACATCCACTGCCGCAAACGATGTGCATCCTTTCACACACACACACAAATTAATTCTAATAAACGTGTTCCAGCTTCCTCTGCGCTGTTATAAGTGTCAGAGGTTTGGACACACGACAACATCGTGTAAGGGACGTGATACCTGTGGAAAGTGCGGAAAGGAGGCACACGAACCCGGCGTCTCATGCCCAGGGCCTGCAAAGTGCATTAATTGCACAGGTAGCCACCCGGTATGGAGCAGGGAGTGTGTCGCCTTTCTTGAAGAAAAGAAAGTTCAGGAAATTAAAACTACGGAGAAGATCCCATACGGTGAAGCGCGGAAGAAATACAGGGCTTTACACCCTGTATTTTCTACCAGTTACTCCACCGCAGCCAAGACTCCAAAGCAGATGAAGAACGTATCTGTTCAGGCCGATTTCAGTGACATGTCTACGACAACGTCGTGCACATGTCAGTACAAATGCGAAAAGAAAAATGAGTCAGCCCTTCCCGAGAAAGTTAAAACAACACCAACAGCGCGTCCAATTACTACAAAAACACCAAGTAGTAATAAACCTACTGGAACAAAAACACAGACAAAGACAAAGCCTGGTGCTAGGGCTAAACCCCTGAACCCTGTCCAATTACCAAGCAAAAAATCGCACAGACGTAAAAAGAACGTCTCTGTGCTTTCTTCCTCGGAGTCAGAACGTGTATTGTCCGACGGTGACGCGGAAATACACATTCACGAACCTGACCCCGGAGGTTCGAAACAGGAATGGCTTCCATACTTCAGTGGAACCTTAAAAGCTATAGAACTCAACATGAAGAGTTACAACTCTTAGCGCGTCGTAATCCGATCTGTATTTGCCTGCAAGAGACACACCTTTCACCAGATCACTCACCCTCTGTGCGAGGATACAGCAGCTTCAGAAATGAAGACACCACGGGAGATCGAGCAAGAGGTGGAGTTGCCGTGTTTCTTAGAAACACAATCCTCTGATCACCTGTTCTCCTACAAACTCAAATTCAGGCTATAGCAGTCACAATTCAAAGAGTACCAGCTATGACCGTGTGTTCAATCTATCTTCCTCCGACACGAGATTTCTCGGAGACTTCCCTCAATAATTTAATTCACCAGCTCCCTCGACCATTCCTCCTCCTCGGAGATTTCAACACCAACAGTGTACTATGGGGCTCGTCGAGCGATTGCCTCAGGGACCGACTGCTGAATTGTCTCTTTGAGCGGATGACCCACTTTGCGTTTGCCATCGGGTCTTAGACTGCTATAGACCTGTCAATTTGCTCTCCTGAAGTTGCTGATATCTTTCAATGGAAGGTAGAAGATGATCTGCATGGTAGCGACAATCATCCTATCTCTTTGTCCTTGCAGGAACGTGAAACTGTTCCCGAATGTAAGCCACGGAAATGGATTCTCAGAAAGATTAACTGAAAAATGTACCGTTCTCTGTCTGTCTTCAGAGAAACGGGTAGTGTCCAAGAGAGGGTCTACCATCTGACCCAGGTGATTCATCACGCCGCTGAAGAATCCATTCCGAAATCATGTATTTTTTCGCGAAGATCTCATGTCCCCCGGTGGAACGACGCATGTCGGTCCGCCATTCGGGCAACGCCAAGAGCATTGCGGAAATTTAAGGCTAGTCCATCTCCGGAGAACCTCGCCACATATCGGATTGCTAGAGCAAAAGCGCGCAGAACTCAAATAATCCAGATCCACCTCCAGGAAAGAGTTTTTAAGCACCATTAAGAGAACATCGTCCACTAAAGTATGGGAGTCAATCCTAAAGATATCTGGAAGGTATTCTCGAGTCCCAATATCTGGACTCAATTATCAGGGTCGGGTTCTCACCAACAAAAGAGAAATTGCAACAGTGATGGCTGAATACTTTGCTGACATAACATCTACAGCAAACTGCGATCCTGATTTTGTGAGAAAAAGGGAAACAGCAGAGAGCACATCTTTTGACTTTTGTTCCACCAACTGGGAACCCTACAACTCTTCCTTCTCTATGTGGGAACTTGAGTCAGCTCTAGCGACAGTCCACGACATTGCTCCTGGCCCTGATTCCATTCATTATGAAATGCTGAGACAACTCAGTCTCGAATCAAAAGAATACCTTATGGATATCTTTAATCTTTCATGGTCCGAGGGAGTATTCCCTAATTCGTGGAAGGAAGCAACGCTTATCCCTTCACTAAAACCAGGTAAGGACAAAACGAACATTAGTAGTTATCGAAGCATTGCCTTGACGAGTTGCGTCGGTAAAACTCTGGAGAGAATTATCAACCGACGTCTCGTCTGGTATCTTGAACGGCATGACTTGCTGAGTCGATCTCAGTGTGGTTTCAGGAAGTTCCATTCCACCCTGGACAACTTACTTCTCCTGGAATCAGCAATTCAAGATGCTTTCGTCCGAAGACAACATCTCATCGGAATATTCTTTGACATCGAGAAGGCTTACGATACTACTTGGCGTCATGGCATTTTACAACAACTCTATGCCTGGGGATTTAGAGTACGTCTTCCCCTGATGCTCATGTCGTTTTTGGATCAACGTTCCTTCTGCTATAGAGTTGGAAGAGACACCTCGGATCTCCTTCTCCAAGAGAACGGTGTTCCACAGGGCTCAGTCTTGAGTGTCACCTTATTTGCTGTGGCCATAAACAACATAACGTCTGCTGTAAAGAATCCTGTTTACACTCTCTTTTTGTCGATGACTTTGCTATCTTTTGTTCATCACAGAGTGTCACAGGTGCGGAGCGACAAATCCAACTCGTCCTTAATAGATTATACCACTGGTCGAAAACGAGAGGTTTTCGTTTCTCTGCTGAGAAAACACGCCATGTTCTTTTCAGTAGGAGACCAAGCCTTCTGGTAGAACCTCACTTCACCCTGGGGAACAACGTTCTAAAATTCTACCCATTTGTAAAATTCTTGGGTCTAATTTTTGATCAGAGACAAAATTGGATTGAACATCTGACAGACCTAAGAGCAAGAACATTAAAGTCTCTGAATTTATTGAAGTGTCTCAGTAGCAGGGAATGGGGCGTTGATCGCTATTCCCTGCACCAGTTTTATCGAGCATTCATAAGATCTCGGCTCGATTATGGCTGCGTTGTATATAGCTCTGCTCGTGCAAACTATATAAAGAAGTTGGATAGTGTCCACCATGCAGGGATTCGACTAGTTACGGGAGCATACCGCACTAGTTCCATTCCGAATTTGTATGTCGAAAGTGGCGAACCATCTCTTTCCCTCCGGCGGCAAATCCTCATGCTACGACACTTTTGCCACTTGCAAACTTTACCCGACAATCTGGTGCACAACGCGGTTTTTCATCCATCCTCTTCTTCCATCCGTTTCTACAACAACAGACAGAGCAACCAAACCTTTTGGATATCGCTCCGAACAAATTGTGAAAACCTTAAATATACGCAAACCTAATGTCTTACTTCAAGGTTTTAGTAATTCTCCCCCTTGGGCTTTGCACAAGCCGAAGATTATTTTCGATCTTCTGCATCATGACAAGAACAACACTCCAGCTCCGATGTTGAGGGTATACTTTCAGCTAATCATCTACAAATACCGGGTCCATATCCCTGTGTTTAACGACGGGTAGAAGCAAGCTGATGGTGTTGGCTGCTCCGTGGTATTTCCCCGTGAGACCTATGGCTACCGTCTAGGCAACTTGTGCAGTGTTTACACTGCTGAGTGCTACGCCATATTGCGAGCATTGCGATCAACAAAGTGCTACGGAGGATCACATTTCCTGATTTGTTCTGATTCGCTGAGTGCCCTCCAAGCAATCCAGAACATGTATCCAGCTGATAAGCTGATCCATAAAATTCCAGGATGCACTTTTCTCACTGCAAAGTGATGGAAAGAATATAATGTTTTGCTGGGTTCCCGGACACGTGGGTATTAGAGGAAATGAGGAAGCAGACGATTCCGCAAAGACGGCATGCCTCAGGAATCGCGTGGATTTCTCCACGATTCCAAAACGAGATCTCCTAAATTCCGTCAAGATAAGGATTCT
>NNCF01130727.1:78527-92525 GCA_002313205.1 Laupala kohalensis
TGTAGCTGTTCTCTGACAGTGCGTCACCTACTAACTGATTGAAGAAGATATTCAAGTATACGGAGACGAATTGGTCTGGCTGCAGATTTACCAACAATTCTCGGAAATGGAACGGTTAATGTTAATAAACTATTGAATTTTATGAGTAGATCGAGGCTCCTCCCACAAGTTCTCGGGAAGGTTTAAAATTTGCATTCCCTTTTCATCTTTACTGTCTTCTTTGTTTTCATGGTTCGTTTCTGTAATTCGAAAATATAATATTTAAAAATTGTTTTCCTTTTTTGTGAAATAATGTATTGGTATTCTGTTTTCTTTTCTTTTCTTTCATCTTTCTATTTAGATATTTGTTGATTTCAGGAGGGTTTTTTAGTGGGTATGGTCGAGATATTCGGCGAGTCCCACACACGGGGAAGAGTCATTACGGCTCTTCTCTATGGTGCGAAACTGCATTTTTCCCTACTTGCATGGGCTCTAATGACCTCGATGTTGACGAGCCCTAAAGCCCCAACAAAAAAAAATGTTCCAGCTTCAAAGCCGCGATTTTTACTTTCCAAATTACACAGAGTGTGTAAGGAAAGTATTGTAATCAGTCGAAAAAGATTTTTTTTAATTTCTCCGGATCTTTGCGAATTGGCTCCAGGAGAGTGTTTTAAAATTTCGGTGATGATGTCCAATGTCGTATGTGTGTGTGTTTGTATGAATGCATGTATGTTAAGATTTTTTTCTCTCGATAACTAACGAATATTTTGATGCATCGAAACTAAACTTGAGATTTGACTTTGAATGCATTGGGAATAGAAGCATATTTCTGGACAGCACATAGCAACTATATTTTCACACTTGGAGACGTTTCTTTAAATCTGCCAATAAGCCTTTTGCAAAGATTTTAATGTGAAAGATAATTCATGAATTCTTGATTGTATAATAATTATTTTTTGGTGTTTATTAGGTACTGTGATGATAAATATTTTGAAACAAATTGATCTTTTAAATGTGTTATTTTGTTTAATAATTATAATTTATTATGATTTCTTTTTTGAAGTGTTTTTCCCTAAAATTTTAGGGTTTTTATTGTCATGAGTTTTTGATATGAATTATAAATAAAATAAATAAATAAGTGACTTTATTTGTGACGAGACTCTGACCGAGGTCTGCTCTTCCACCTAACTACTTTAAAAATATTTACAATATCATTACAAAATTAGTTTGAATGGGAGGGTATTTACTATATCTACTACTGGGAAAACAAGCTAAGAACCATCCCGGTATTGAACCTTAAGCGATTGAGGGAAATCCAACGAAAAACCCCAACCGGGATGGCGGCTTAAGGCCGAACATAACAAATAATTTATAAAATAATATAAGATAAAATTGATTTATAAACAATGTAGTACCTGTTAAAAAAGAATCTCATTGAAGAGGAAAAAACGAGTTTTGCAGAAAAAATGAATCATTACATAACGACTATATCAAAATTAAGTGAAACATTACAAAAATATACAAAAATACAGATATAAATACAAAAATATAAATACAGTTAGGATATATTTCATTTTACAAAGAATAATATTACTCTTAGAGATAACATTATACTATGGTTTACATCTTAACTTATATAAAAAATTAATTACAAATTACAGGACATAGAGTAAACCAATCTTACATTTGGGAAGTTACTACAACGTAGAATGGGAGAGGAAGAAGTAGAAGGGGTGAGGGAGTAATAGAAGTAATACGGGGAGAAGATACTTTTAAGAATAAAGCGATAGAAGAAAGTGTAGTTGAAAATAGATGTGACGTTTGCAAGAGAAGGAAAAATTATGATAATTGAATAAATTAATAATAATAATAATAATAATGATAATAAAATGTATTAGGAAAAGTACCTAGGTTTATTTCATACTATGGAGGATGTTGGCGCAACCAAGAGGTTAATTTTCTTTTGAATATATGGACACCATTCGTATGCCTCACGTCTGGAGGTAGTTTTCCCATTCATGTATTGTACCTACTGTAAATGACTTGTTGAATATGACCGTTCTGTGTCGAGGTACCACGAGAAGTTCATTACCAGTTGTTTTTTGTTTTATATATTGAAAGTTAATAGCAAGTTGAGTTAAGTGTTTATTATTTAGAATCTTGAATAGAATGATGAGGTTATGGAGGATGCGTCGTAATGTAATAGGGAATATTTCAGCTTTTAAATAATATTCTGATACGTGGTCGTATATGCGTAGATCAATCATGAAACGGAGGCATGCATTTTGTGTAACTTGTAATTTGTGTTGTAGGTTTGAACGTAAATCTGAAAAGATAAAATCACAGTAGTCAAAGTGTGGCATTATTAGTGAACTTACCAGAAATTTTCTTGTGGAATAAATTACGAAGACAACATTAGGGTATGCTTAGAGGAAAAAACTTTTTGACAAATTTTGTCAACTTGCGTTTTCTAACGTAAATTACTATCCACATAAATACCCAGACTACGCGCTGATTTGCACCATGGAAGTGACACAATATTTACATTAATATCTTGCGGATCGCGTTCTGAGACCTATTAAGTAAATTTCGTGAACTAATCATCAAGTTTTGAGATTTTTATGGGTTCAGCAATAAACCCAGAGAGGAGACCGAAGTATGAAGTGATGTCAAGACCTGATTTATTTTCTGTACGATAGTATTTAATTCCGATGTTCGTCCGCTGAGATAAATTTGGAGATCGTCAGCGTACATATGGTATTTATAATATTTTAAAGATTTTCCTTTATCATTTAATTAAATGTGAAATGCTAGGAGTCCTAAAACTGTCCCTTGAGCAACACCTCTGTGTGTTTTAAGAGCGTTTGATTTATATTTACCGAGTTGAACGAGTTGTTCGCGGCCGGTTAAATATTCACGGGACCATTATAATGTTATATTATATTTTTTAATTTAGCTAAAACAATTTCATGGTCGACGGAATCAAATGCTTTACTAAAGTCAAGGAGTATTAATATTGTTACTTCACCGCGGTCCATATTTTTTCTAATATCTTCAGTGACTCAGTAGAGCCGTTCCTGTTCGAAAACCTGACTTCCTCGTCTAAAATGCAATTTTTCAATAAATAACTTTCTATTTGACTTCGAGCCAATTTCACAAGCACTTTTGAAAGTGTTGGAAATATACTAATATGTCGATAATTGCTTAGAGAGGTGGGATGAGTTTTTTTTTTTTTTTTTTTTTTTTNGGGTGAACGAGAGCCCGTTTTTCATGCAGTTGGAAAGGAATCAATACAAAGAGAAAAGTTTATTATGTCTGTAATGGCTGGTATTGCTATATGAGCACAAAGTTTTAAGAGCCTAGCATTTATGCAATCAGATCCAGATGCGTTAGATTTGAGACTTTTAATTCTGTTAAGTATTGTGTTAGAGTTTACACAAGATAAGTAGAAAAGATCAGTATGTTGTTTTTCAGGAACTTTTATTGATTCGAGAGTATTCGATTTTACTATATCACTATGATCCCGAGCAGAATTCACAAAGTATTGGTTAAGATCGTTTAGTAAAATATTAACATGTTATGTGAATTGACATTTCTCTACACCAAGACTTCGGAGAGTTTTCCACTGAGTTTTACAATCGCGATTTGTTTCGATAAAATGATGAAAATTATTAGTTTTAGTACTTTTAATTTTGCTAGTTACTAAATTTCTTAACTTTTTATAAATATTTCTATCACTGTCACACTTTGTGCGTCGGAAAATCTTATGAGCTACACTCCTTTTCTTCATTAAATTTCGTATTTCGTTAGCTATCCACGGAACCGGGCGACGAGTTACGCGAGTCGTTTTCAATTGCAGATACTTGTTTGTGTGCTAAGTAAATCCGAAAATATTTTGTCTTTTGATCCAAAGAGTTTTCATTATACACGAGTGTAACATAACCAGTGCAGTTTATAGATTTTTGAAATATTAACATTTTCAAGCATTTTGCTAGCCGGAAATTCCTAAGGAGATTAAGGGTCGGGCCAGTCGCCGCCAAATAAGGAAAAGCTACTAAGACTTCCCGTTCATTGTGTAGAGGCTGAACAGTTCCCACCCACTTCTGAAAATTGAGTAGGAACGCCCTCAGAAGAATGTGGCCGAAGCGCGTGCAAGTGAATGGAATATTTCTAGCGGTTGCCAAAAATAATGGTCAGCCCAAAAAGGACGCTGGACGATTGGAAAGGACGCAGTATTCTCAGAAGCTGAGGGGTGACCAAGATGATGTAGAGTGCTCAGTGCGTTAGCGAGGGCGTGATCACGTGACCTCCGCTTCGGTATATATTGGGAGGATTGAAGATCCTAAGTGAATTTCAGACTAGAGACTCTGCGGAGGGCATGGAAGTACCCAGGTTATTTGAGATATGACTTGGTTAGTTTTGGTCGTCAGACCACTGAGAATTGCTGCGGTAATTCAATTACATTGCTATTAGGCGCGAATGACGTAACTTGGAACAGTTAGTTATTTCGGGATAGCATCTTGTAAATTTTTGAGATTCAGATAATCTGGGTAGATTTCCGAGTTAATTGATAACACCAGTATTTATATCTGTGTGTAATTGTTGCTTTCAGATAGCAAGAACTCTCTAATAACAGATTCAAACTTGTATTTATGACTTGAGAGTTCGTTCAAATTTGTAAATACGCAGATTTCAATTTGACATGTATTAAAGGAATATTTTATTGTTATTACACGTGTGTTTGATTGCTTGGGGAAACCAAGCTGGTGGCAGCGAACTCTACCATAAAGGTTGTGGTTTATGGTTGAATCCCGCTTCTACCCAAAAACTACCCACATCGCATCTGGGCTTGCGGTGTGTCGTAATAACGAGTTCCCATGGAAGCATCGTTCCTACCATTTGAAACGCTTCTAAATCAAACTTTATGAAGTCTCTGTTATTGATTAATTTTGGATTGTACCTGAGATTTAGATTCTACGAGACGTATATAAGACCGTGTTTTGATAATCCCGGAACGGGTGTCTGCCCGTGAAGTAGTACTTTTTCTATATTGGACACAATGATACGATCAATACACGTTTCGGCCTCTCTCGTATGATGTGTTGCTTGGAGTGGAAGAATGTTTAGATTCATACTAACAAACAAGTTTCGGAAATTAAAAGCTGCGCATGACTGATGTTTTATCTAATCGAAGTTGAAATCTCTTATTATAATATGTTCGTGATAACAAACAAATTATGATAAACCATTTAAAATATTGTAAATATTACTGGTTTTAGGAGGAGAGTACATTACCGATAATACTAACTTTTTGGTTGACAGTTGAATTTCAACCACCAGATATTCTAGTTTTTTATTTGCTTCTTTCTCGGATGCATCTAAAACTTACTAAATGTCGTCTCGGAGAAAACTTTCCACTCCACCGCCACCTAATTTATCGCTTTTATTTCTATCCGCACGAAGAAATTTCTATCCAGATATTGAAAACATGGACGATATCCAGATATTTAAACTCCTTTTCATCTACGTTTCACAAATACACAATGCTTGCAATTTACGGTTGGAAAGTATTTGTGCAATTTCCTCATGGTGAACGATAACAGATTAAGCGTTTGTGTATGCAGCAAACAAAGAGTGTCCGGAGGGATTAGTGAAGGTTGCGGCACTCAGGTTTGGGGTCAGTAACGCTTGAGTTAATGGATCTGGTGGAGGAAGGCATGTATAAGAATAAGATTACTTATTTATTATCTAAACGATACCGTTGATGGTAACTATGTGAATCAAATACTCTACAGAACAGCTTGTTGAAATTCACACAAACATCACTTTGAAGAGAATAAATAAATTCTTGATATGCAGTCGCAAAATATCTGCTTTGTATTTACGTTACACAATATCTAGGTGAGCTCCACTGCGATGAAAATTATAAACGTCACTCATTCTGTAATTTGGAGATTTGGCATTGCCAATGGAAACCATAACTGACGTCACTTGTCTGCTACTATTCACGCTAATGATAGAATATCGGAACCAGAAAGAACTTGGATAAGCATGTTTCAGTGAAGCGGATTGCTTGCATGCATTTGCTTCAGTTCTTCTTTTTAAAATAGTGACCAACGGTTTGTGCAGAAATGAGTCCTTGAATAATTGCTTGCGATTCCCTAAAGTTCTACATTGCGCTAACTTCATTACAAACTTAATTACAAACATATTGACATTCTATTAGTATTATAACTCGCAGCTAACTTTTTATCTTATCTAGGAATTTTTGCTGAAATTTTTGAATCCGCCTCTGCCTTAGGGCCCTTGATCGGAATTGATGGGATGGTCCCTTGCTTGCTTCCGGAGAGTAAATTAGTTTTTTTTCCTCCACGTGGTCATACGCAGTTTGTACTGTTTTTTGACAATAAATTTATTTATTTCATCATTAACATCGATTGACCTATTTCTGAAGAACGCTCTAACATAAGTTCACTTCATTTGCTTTAATATACATTAAAACGGTAAGTATCTAACTTTGCCATTTTTATTTATATTTATGAAGTTAGCGCAATGTAGAACTTTAGGGAATCGCAAGCAATTATTCAAGGACTCATTTCTGCACAAACCGTTGGTCACTATTTTAAAAAGAAGAACTGAAGCAAATGCATGCAAGCAATCCGCTTCACTGAAACATGCTTATCCAAGTTCTTTCTGGTTCCGATATTCTATCATTAGCGTGAATAGTAGCAGACAAGTGACGTCAGTTATGGTTTCCATTGGCAATGCCAAATCTCCAAATTACAGAATGAGTGACGTTTATAATTTTCATCGCAGTGGAGCTCTCCTAGATATTGTGTAACGTAAATACAAAGCAGATATTTTGCGACTGCATATCAAGAATTTATTTATCAATATCACTTCTCTTCAAAGTGATGTTTGTGTGAATTTCAACAAGCTGTTCTGTAGAGTATTTGATTCACATAGTTCCCATCAACGATATCGTTTAGATAATAAAGAAGTGATCTTATTCAACACCTCCACAAAATCGGTATCTCCGCTATTTTTTAACTGAAGATCATTCCTTGTAAAGTGAAGGTAATTTCTGAATCGCTTTATTTTTCCTTAACATTGCACCGTTCGCAATACAAAGATATCAAATCTAACTGAGAAAGTATTCATGTCTTGGAAACCAACTCGAGAATAGAACTTTCGCCTGATTTAGTGCTAATAAAGTAGTGTATTTCATATCTTCCTTATGAAACGACAAAGACAGCACAGTTCAAATGACGCCCTCAAGGCGCCTTTGGAGTGGCACAACTTAAGAGGTTGCCCATTATTAAGCGTTATTTCAAAGAGAAAAAAGTAATAAGTACTGCCGTAGCAAAACTTAGTTTTTACATGTAAGAGAAAGTACTTCTACACATGAACTTTTTGTTGATTCTTTCATCTTTATTTCTAAATCCAAGCTTTTACTTTTCAGTTACAATCACCACTTGCACCCATTGACACAAATAAACAAGTTCCGCGCACTGTCCCAATTTTATGCGTTGGTGCATTTCAATCTTTTTGAAAGCACGTTTCATTCCCTGTTGTTGTTGTAGTTTACGGCTTGTGACTCAAGTCACAACGGCAACTTCCGCCACGACTAAGTCTTCAGGAGCTTCAAAAAGTTAGATGCGTCAAGGAAAAAAGTACGCATTTTCCCTCATCGATCGCGTGGTGGAGAGAGGGTTAACTTGGTCGGCGCCTCTTCCTCACCCTCTCAACATTCCCTCTTTTGCAGCGGCAACGTCACAGCACCGTTGCGGCCTCCTGTGGCTTTAGGGGTGACCATCACATTGAAATTAGATATAAAGTCTTTTGACTGAAACCTATTTCTAATACGTCGCCATCTTGATGCAAAAACCAAAAACAAAAAGACCGGCGAAACAACTAGAATCTGATCGAGGTAAGTGAAGTGATAACAGGGAAATGCGTGAGTTAGAAAGAGAGGGAAGAGAAATTTGAAGCGAAATGAGGTGGTGCACTAAAGAGGTAAATCGAGTGTTCGGGTCATCAGCTGTAAAATGTGCAATAAGTAATCATAAAACATTTATAGTTTAGTTGCTTCATAGTCACGTGTTCTTTTATTTATTAGTTTAATGTTAGTTTAATCATATAATGTAATAATTTATTCAACAATTTTTAATTTCAGTTTTCTGTATTATATATTTTTTATACTTTATTGCATTTCCTTATATTTTGCCATCGGGTAAGATTTGTCTATTTGCAATTTAATAAATATTATACATCTGTGGAGGATAAACTTCTCACGACTTAATTATACAATGGTTTTATACAAATACATACACAAAAGTACAAAATTTTTGATATGTCAAAAATATTTTTATTTATTTCATTTGTTATAGTAAGTTCAAGTCCATGCAATCTGCACTTCTATCTATCCCTGACTCGGGGAGGAGAGACAGGGGCGGTTCCAGCAATCTTGGATCCAGGTGATCTTGTGGGGGGGGGGGAAATACTTTCTCAACCTTCCCCCACTCACCCGATAGCTTTGTCTACCGAGGAATCATCCGTTTCATTAATAGTGAAAATAAAATACATTTATGGCAGCGGAAGTATTTATTTTGCTTTCAGTCTTGTACTTGAATTTGCGTGTTTCTTTTGAAATGCACTTCTGTGTACAATAACATTGCGCTGCATATAGAAATCCTTTACGTTAAGGGACGAAATGGAATGGAAAGAATAAGTAGAGACAAGTAACGTAAATCGCGGTGATGGTAACTAGGAACAGGGTTCTATGTATTGTAAATCAAATGAAAAAAAATATTAACGAGTTGAACGCGGTCCTTTATGTATTTTACAATGTCATGTCAAATTTCTGGGGTGGGGGTGGATCGTCCCATCGCCACCCCCCATGGACCCGCCACTGAGAAGAGATACTGGGCTGTCGGGAAGTGTTTTGTCTGGAGTATGTGAGAGAAACCCTAGCTGAAAACCTCACCTAAATCGGACGAAAAGAGTTTAATCTCGTTAAATGTAAATACGACCCACCCAATTTTCATCTTGTATTTAAAATGTAAATGTTTTAAAATGGTTAGACGGAAGAGCAGACCTTAAGGCCTGAGTCTCGCCAAAATAAAGGCACTTTTTATTATTATTATTATTATTATTATTATTATTATTATATCGTGATGCACCTCTCAGCGACATGGAGGTGAAGTATTTACCAATAGACCATCGCTGTCGGTACTCTGTTGTTTAAAGAAAAACAGAATAATAAAAAATAAAACGATGGCATATTTTTGCGAAAAATTAAATATCTATTGTGTTTTCCAGATCGAGTAAATTGACGAGTAAAATAAAACCGAACCCTGGTTTTTAAATTCGACAAAATGTAACACCTATTTCCGTGCCGTGTTGTCCTTCTTGAGTACCCCTGTCAGTCTGTCTCCGCACCATCGACCCATGTACATTTTTTTCTAAAATGACGATAAAATTCTCCCAGTTTCGCTCATGCATGATGCGACCACCGATAAGAGTTATAAAGTTTTTTTCTTCTCCTCAGCATGCTTTCAGAAAGCTCGCAACCATCGAGATGTTCATGCTTTGGCATCGGTTGAGCAGCCAGCGTCACGAGCGCTGCGGCGCGGGCGAGCGCGGAGGCTGCAGCTGCCATGGACTTTTCTTGGGAACTGTCTCCTCCGCGGAAAAGACTCTTTCTGCTCACAACTGGGAAAACAACTCGATCGGAAGGTAGATTGGAGAAAGGCGAACAAACTTCTGTTTCCGAAAATATCACCAAAAAGCACATTTGTTCTGGGAATGAAAATGGTATTCCCATGAGTGCTTTTGACATATTTGACAACCATGAATGTATTCGGACATAAAGTGGTTCGTCAAATAAATTGAAATATTTTGTCTGAAGTAAATCATTCAATTATTTAAAACATTAATTATTTAATAATTAGGGGAAGGGTCGATGTAAAATGTAGAAACTTAATGGTTATAAAGAAGGTTTAATTTTTAAAAAATTCTTGTCAAAATCAGTAAACTTTCCCATCATCTAAAGAAAATGGATCTATACATGGGAAGTGACTATTATCATAATGTGTATAGGCTCGATAAAAGAAAGAATTACAGAGAATAAAAGATATTTAGTCTGTATGAGAACTTAGATATATCAGCAATTAATGTAGTGAAGTTTAACTATTATTTAATTAATATAATGAAATATGTTTTATTATGTTTCAGTGTAATAACCCCTCCGCCTTCCCTTTACAGTTTCGAAGAAAACGAAACTTAATCTGTTCTCTACAAAAACGTTTCATGAATTTTTAATTAATAATATTCATAATCGTAATCATGACAAAGGTATTACATAAATCTATAATATTTATACTCGAAGAAAATATCTCTCAAAAGAAAAGATCTTTCATAATATTACAAATTATTTAAGGTTCCAGAAAACTAGATTTCTAGTACCATCTAAAGAGGGTCAACGCCGATATGTCAATCAACCTCTTGATCTGATGGCTATTGGCAAGTTTCTAGTTATATCGTGTAAGGTCGTTTCATTTGTTTGTATTGTAGTTCTTATTCTTCAACGACAAATAAGGAAGTCCATAAAACGGCTCCTCTGAAGTTAACATTTAATGAGTTATGCAGTGAATTTTAAATCGATTATATATATGATAGCCTATGAAGCACAGGATATGAAAGTAGCTAGTGTCTTTGCGAAATAAATAAATAATTCAATAAATAATTTATTGCCAAAAGTATTGAAAACCCCATATGACAAAGCGGAGGTATAACTAATTTACTTTAGTATATTGTTTTAATCAATAAGT
This sequence comes from Laupala kohalensis, assembly GCA_002313205.1. Taxonomy (NCBI): domain Eukaryota; kingdom Metazoa; phylum Arthropoda; class Insecta; order Orthoptera; family Trigonidiidae; genus Laupala; species Laupala kohalensis. The sequence continues at coordinate 89,339 of NNCF01130727.1, forward strand.
AATTTTATGTTAACCATAAATGTTTAAATGTGAAGAAGTATATCACTATTTAATACTTCATCGAGAATGATAAAAAATAAATAATTAAATTTATAAATTGTAATTGATGTGGATTTTATCAGCAAAAACCCTTGCAAAGTATTGAAATATAAACTTCATTATATAATTCAATTATTTTACGTACTTATTATTTTATATACTCATTATCAGCTCTCATAATTTTTCAATAGGTATTTGCTTAAGTTCAAGATGTATCACGTGAATTGATGATGCCATCAAAGCTAGCAAAAGTTGACTTCGCGTAAAATAGCAGGCAGAGAAAATAATTGTATTGTTATTAGAGACTATCTCAATTTTCCCGGTATTGCCCGGAAAATTTAAATTATTACCAAAAATTTGTTTGCTGCTTTATTTCTATACTTTGCAACATTACTTCTGATCCTTTCAAATTTTTCAAAATTAAAAACATTTTCTCAGTAAAAAGAGTTTTTACGGCGAGTTTTTGTACGAGTTATAAAATAATTGCAAAATCCAGACCGAAGGAATATTTATTTTTCACAGAACGCTCAATAAGCAAACTGCATAGCTAACAACATAACCTCTGAACTCTTTGTTCTCATTTCATTTTTAGGTTAAGTGAAAGAAAACGATTTTTGTCATGGATTTGGTTTGTTTTTGCTTCCAAATTCATGTCACGTACAATATTCGTGTTGATACGTCTATGTAAAACCATCTTATTGAGACCTCGGTCCAACTCACTTATCACTTCCGGTCTCCAGCTGGCACATTATTGATCTAGAAAATCATGAGTTATGCGTGTGAAGTTCTACGTCTACTCGAAAGGAACCAAATATTATAGTTTCTACGCTCGTTTGTTTCATCAACATTAAACAAAATTTATACGTCAATGGTATCAATCAATATGGTCATCCTTTCAAAATTTTACACCAAATCATAATGCACGTTTCTTGATTTCGTTGCTTTTGACACTGAGTTGAATTGTTATTGATTATATTATCAGAGAAACCTTATTAATGATTATTTATTTAAATAAACATAATACATTATTTGAGATCTATTTGGGTGAAATAATTTTGCATATATTAATATCTACCTAGAAAGTATTTCGGTAAGTCTTTTACAGGACGGTTGAAGGGTTGGAAACCCATTAAATATGAAATATTGCAGGAATACGTCAAATGCAGAAAGACCAGAAAACTGTCGGCGTAAAATTGATTGTTACACAGTGCAATTGTAAAGGGTAATAGAAGCGATATAACACTCGAAATGAGTATTATCTCTTTTAATGTGCAGGTACCACTAGGCACCAATGTTCTGCAGTGAACAAGGTTTAGAGATACTAAATGGAACGTAATATTTCGATCAAGAGATACATGCGTCAACATGAGAAATGACTTTCTTGTGAGTTTTTTGCGCATCGTTTCTACTCAAATGGTAAAGACACAGTTGGCAAATTCAGAAAAACATAATCTTCTGGTTAATAGCATGACGGATCATAGAATATTGTGAGGAGATCGTGTATTGGTTGTCCTAAGTTGCACTCGTCAGTTGTCATCCGATGTAAAATCTTGTCTAAATCTCGTCGCACTGTCTCGGATACCCCAAAGAAATATTTTTATAGTTATCTAATCAGAGATTCGGAACCTATCATCTATTTTTAATGGAAATTTAGGGCTCGCCAACATTACCTATTATTCATTTAGCCATAATCCAATTCCCTTAGAAAGTATTTGTTAATTTCTTGGGTGACTCGTTTCCATACATAAATATTAATTCTTGTTTCATTTGCCTGTCTTTGCTTCAGAACTCGATGTCTTTTGACTCATGATTTCGTCCACACCTTTCGAAAAGTCCTGGGCGAAAATAAAAGCACACATTCAATCGTACTGAAATCGAAGACACCAAATAGCAGTGTTTTCACAGTTCCGCAAACGGGCTGTGTGAAAGTCGATAAACGACTCGATCAATGTTTTAAAGGTCATGTTATTTGTATTTTTTCATCATACGGGTAACGTACAGGAAAGTGTTTTAACAGTCAATACGTTTCGAAATGCAACACAAACTGTTACAACTTATTTTATTATACTCTAAATATATAACTATTATTATACTTTAAATATATAACTATATTTTATGTTACAAAACTATTTAATGATACTCGAATAAAATTAATCTTTATGACTATTGAATCTGCATTGTTTTGGACAAATTGTGAAATAAATGGTAGTTTTGCAAGTTTCCCTACCAGGAATTGCACTTCAAAATGCACAATAAGTAAGCAGTGATGGGGAAAATCTCTTGTAAATAGTTTTTAAATCTCGAGTTAAATAGTTGCAAAAATTATCCTCTTCAGTTCCTGGGATCTAACGTACTGAATCACGCAGAGAATTCTGCATAAAAATTGGATAAGTTAGTTTTTAGTAGAGGTACAGCTATTAGTTGTCATACTTGGAAATGGGATATATAAGTATGTTCTACGCTGTATAATATTATTCCACTACGTTAATTCTAGTTATGAAATTCTATTTTAGTAAATTTTTTATCTTAAACATAATATAGTGAAATTCACAATTGTGGTTAATTTTCATCGTACTACCATGTATTCGACTTATTTGAATAAGATGAACGTCCAAAATAAACAAGTTCGAACTGCCTACGGGTTTTCAGGAGAACTATTGATAAATAAATCATTTAAAATCGTGTATCCCGTAAACGTGTTATTATTACTTGAAAATCTCGAATTTTAAAAATGTAATAAGTATTTAAAAATGTAAAATATCTCAAAAGAACTTGATTGTTCGAGATGTTGGTCATCAAAAAGTTGACGAATTTCGAGTCCCTTTCTTGGTCGCTTGTATTTCAACATTGCAAAGCACTCCTCGCCGCAGGAGATGCCCGGGGCAACAACCGCATACGGATCAATCCTTCATTGTTCCCAGGATGCTCTGATGACCAATGCGACCTTAGTGGTGGTGCTCAGTAGGAAACTATTCTCACTTACATGATTACATCCTAATATTAATATCAACGCTCTCGTTTTTCCCGTCGTCTCGTTTTGCCTGGGTTTCTTATAATATATCCTGAAAACGTATGTTGGTCGTAAGTTATAATTTATTTATTTATTTATCCATTTTGTAAGTTTCTATATTTCTCTTCTTTCGTGATA
>NNCF01130727.1:102795-135661 GCA_002313205.1 Laupala kohalensis
ATTATTGTTGAGAGGACAAAACTAGTTTTGGTCGATTTTCTTTTCCAGAACTAGTATTGAACACGCTCAAAACTAGTTCTGGCAAAAACTCATCTGCCAAACCTAGTTTTGGTAGTTTTGTTTCGTCCAATGGCCGAATTCGGGTTTTGTGCGTAACATATACATTTAACAGGAATAAACAGGTAACTCGAGTGCTAATTTTCTTGCAATTTACTTACATGTATATGTGTACAAATTTAGATAAATATGATAAAATGATAATAACTCGATGTGTTAAGGTAACCATATTAAATTGTTTTCACTTTTTCATGGTAAAAACAATTTTTAAGTGATTTAAGTAATAAATAAATAATGAATTTATTGTCAAAAAACAGTACAAACTGCGTATGACCACGTGGAGGACAACAAACTAATTTTACATAATTTTACTAATTTTACATAATTTTACTAATTTTACATAATTTTACTAATTTTACATAATTGTAAAACCATAGTTTTTCATCTTGACTACGAAGTAATACAATAACACATTATATCAAATTCTGTATCGTAATTTCGATTATTATGTTACTCTAATTACTTTGTAATTATTTATTACTTTAAATTTCAATTATTACTGTAATTTTACTGATTATTGTAATTCTAATTATTTTGTAGTTTATTGTTGTTTAAAATTTCAATTACTATTGTAATTCTAATTAATTTTGTATTTATTAATTTCAATTATTGTTATTTCATGTATTATTGTGATTTCAATTATTATTGTAAATTCGCCGTTTTTCAATAAATTCTGAACAATGGTTTGGCGGAAGAACAGATCAGATTGTCTGAGTCAAACACAATAAATTTCTGTTCTGTTCTGTCCTGTCGCAGTTAAATGACAATGATATAACAGAAAAACATTTTGGAAACATTAAACTGCCGCAACTCGAAAAAAAGAAAAACTACACTTTCCTGGTTATGGTTGGAAGCCACAGATATACGCCTATGTACTCGTACAAATGCATTGAACTTTGGTACCACTCCATATAGTGATGGCGGAATGTAAAAGTGCGAGCGGATTTTGTATACGTCGGATATAAGCGATGGATCATTTCATTTATTTTAACAACAAATTTTAAATAGAAGTTACGCATTTTAACCATTAATTATAATGAGTACATTTTTAAAAATTTTAGTTCTCGTGGTGGAGTCGTAAAAGACTTATATTTTCTTACGGATGCGAATTGAGTACATTGAACGTGAATAAGAAAGAAAAATCCATGGTATAAAACGACCTTTCTCTAAAATTATAGCTTTACTTCTTCTGCGATTTAACAGCGTATAAGAATTAAATACATTTTATTGTGGTTGGTATAACGAAACAAATATGGAAACTGATAGTGATTTGAAAATACAGTTTTATGAGAACGATGCTCTTTGGATATATGAATAACGACGTACAGCGAGGTCTAAGCATTCAATGTTTTTTTAAATTTCAAACTATCTTTGTTGACGAAAAATCTATAGAAGATCAGTGTGAGAATTCTTGCGAAATTAACCGTTTCATAAATACATTGCTTCAGTATCAAGTTGACTCGTTACAACAGAAAAGTGTCTCTCACATTTTATGGAGTATTAAGCATTCATCTACTCACTCGATAAAGAGATTTTAGATGTCAGTCTCAATTTTCTCGAGAAAGTTAATTCAGTGTTTTACCCATAAATTAATTTGAGTAAAACACAATAATTACTCTCCACTAAAGAATATATAATAGTTTTAATACTTGTGATGGATTATTGAGTGTTCACTCAAACCGGTTATTATATCGCCTTTAGAAGTCCCTTACAACTTTCACAAGAGTGATAGTGCCACGTGCACTTATAAAATCCTAACCATACCTTTCATTCGACCCCTCTGTTCGATAACATTCTTTACAGATGAATACCTACCATTATGTGGGGAAGACAGATACGAGCATGTAAGCCATTATTTTAATATTCAATGCACGCCGTTTTTTTAAACCAGAGACTGCTTGTGAAAAGACTGAAAATTTGACAAAAATCCAACTTTAATAGACTTCTTTTTATGAATTATTATCCGTATAGAAAAAACAAATTCCTCTGAAAACAAAATCAACAATGTGTTCATGTGTTCGATATTGCTGTATTGTTTTATATGTTTTAGTGATTCGAAATGGAAAGTCTATTATTATGTTCATTTTTATATTTTCTTGAATGTACTGAAACTCCCTTCCTTTAATTCTGTTGTATATAATGTGTCTCAATTAATTTCGAAATTTCTCATTTCAGCGAATGTTTATAACGGTAATTGCATGATGCAATCTCAATAAAATTTCAGCATAATAAACTATATCATGCATTCGGAATCATAGTCGACACGATATAGATCGATCCCCCCCCCCCTTGAGAGAAATGTTTAGTTTACTTCTAGAAAAGTCTTGGTTAAGCTTCATATCAGCAATCTTATTTGTTTTCTTCGTCTTTTTGTTTCGTACTCACATGAACGCGTATAAGATACTAGCAACCCTCGGGTGTTTTTGTTATGTCGCACTTTAATTTTTCTTTATACTATACAATAGACGAAAATGGGAAATCTTAAATGTTAGTTGCACGTGAAGCACCTGACGCACCAAGCGCGCCTATCGAATGCTTACCTGGAGTACTATTCGGTACACGCATTCGATAAATTCGGTAATCACTTCGACAGGTCGGTCTCACGGTTGTGCTATCGTGAAGGTATCCCCGTGTCAGTTCTGTACACAGCATTTTCGATAATAGGTAAGGCAACCGAATACAACGTGACGTCAGCATTTCTACAAACGTTGACAGCCACCCTGTTGAGAGGTTCTATGTTTTGACCGAATCAGCTGACGAGAAATATACTGATCTCTTTGAATATACCTATGAATTCTGATGAATACTATATAATATCTTATAATATCCATGAATGCGTATATGTTTGAATAGGTAAAGTGTGCTTCGAAAGTAACAAGAACACAATTTTTTTTATACATTTTAGTTTTACGTTTTAGAACACATAATTTTGTAATACAACATATGTTAGTTTCACGATTTAGTATCATTTAACAACTTATTGTTTAATTGCTAGTAAATACTTTATTGACAGTACATTATTTATTAACTTGTGTTGTACAATTACTTAAGTTGTTGTAAATTGATGTACTGCTGCGTATATTTCGTGACTCATAACTTATGCAATCTAACTTAATGCAACACAGTGTAAACACGGGATGTTTCTATAGGTTATGTAATAAATGATACAAAATATATAGGTCACATATAACCTCAAAATAATACCATAAGCATAAGTCGTCATACGAGAAAGGTAACAATAAATGTATTAACTAATATAAATAACGCAGTTGACTGCAAAATCCAATTTGCTTCACCAATATTAATTGTGAATGGAATAACTAAGAATATTTTACTTCATTTCGTACACATTGGTAACTAATGTACGAAGTACGAATGTACAAAGGTAACATTAAAGTAACCTGATACACAACGTACACAGATGAAATCACATATAATGGTAATCACACAAAGGAAATCTCACACAACGAGCACAAACACAAGGAACAAGCGTGTTCGATATTGACCACAGTGAAGGTATCTGTTAAACTTCCTCGATTTTAACGATCTTACCGATTTTAACAATTTCCACCTTCAATAAAGCAGTGTAAGGAATAGCAGTTTTCGGTAGCGTCGATAAAATCGAGAAATCAAGGATTTAACGATTACCGAATCTATCGAATCGTGTACAGAATAGCACTCCTGGTCCTCCCAAGGATGTCCATGTCCCCAACTGTATGATATAGGAATTTTGTACAGATTTTGTACAAGCAAACTTAAATTTTTTTCATGTTGCGGTCATTAGTTATTAACTATCGAAAACGGGGGCTGGTGAAATATTTCGCCAGCCCCCCTAACACGAATTCACGAATTCAACTGCTATCGTATTCTTTAAATTTTAGATAATTTTGTACAACAATTGAAAATGTTGTTAAACAATTGTTTATAACAAATAATGATGAAAATGTCGCCAATGATGAAATTATTTTTAAAAAGTAAAACTTAATGACCTTTTTATGTTTTCATGCGTAAAGTCTACGACTAATAATGAACACGTGCAATACACCGTGTTGGGGGAGAGGGGGCTGGCGACGTTTTCGTTATTATTTGTTATAAACAATAGATACTGTCAGGATTTTTTTGTAGAACACTTTAAGGCGAATGATATTGCCTTGCATATTTGTCACGTGCCTCTAAGCGTTTAGGCAGCGAAAGCGAACAGACGTCTCCGAAGATTGAATCCCCCCCCCACACACACACACACAAACGCACTTGATTGCCTATTATTGTTTTTGCCTATCACTTGTGATACCTAAGGTAACAAAACACATACAAACCTTTCCCCATTTCGGCGAAACCTTACTAAAATGCAGTTAGCCTTACTCTTACACAGCCACACGAGAGACTAGTTAACCTTACTTATTACACTTGACTCGGACATAGTCTTCTGTCACTTGAAAGCAATTTGCTTTAGTGAGTTTCTAACATACTCCTCATAAATGGAGGAACTTCAAAATAAAGAAACAAACGCAACCATCCCATTAATGTATTTTCTTTTGATGTGTAATAAAATATTTTAAAATTATCATACAATTCTATTTCATTCTTTGTTTCTGGTTTCACATATTATCGCGACCCCTGTTTAGAATCGTTGGTTGAAAGTTGTTATGCTTTTAAAAATCCATATCATAGACAAATGATTTATTTATAATACGGAAAATTCAATGTGATATTGTTAGTAAAAACACATTTTAGAAAATGGAATATACGAGTATTCTTTTGTCATTATTTAAAATTTGAATAATTAATTTCCTAATGTCTGATAAATTTAGATATTCCGTAAAAATGCAAATAAAGTCGTGGACTATTCCACAAATTTCCAGGAACATGATTAAAATGTATGTAGGTCTATTATGCAACTTTAAAAATAAAAGCTAACTTTTCCAGCGTTATCTTGGACATTTTTCATCTCTCATCAGAAAGGACTTTCGTGAGTTGTGGCGGTTACAAAAACTGCATTTACACATTAGTTGTTGCTAGGAGAGAGAACTGCTGCAGGTTAGGAATACAATAACACGCCTTAACAAAGGGTAAATGAGGCAACACGAAGGACAGGTCTTGTGTAATTTTGTGATCTACATAGCACTAAAAATTTAATAAAAAGGCTTCAGAAAGGAATTCTTAATATATTATTATTATTATTATTATCATTATTATTATTAAACAAGATGACATATTTAAAAGAACAATCAGTTCCAAAATATGTATCACCACATTACATAGTAAACTCCTAAACATTATAATTACACATTCTCGTATAGATAACATGAATTATCTTCCACATTAAACTCTTTGCAATAGCCTAATCGGATGATTTAAAATAAGTGCCTCCAAAATTACTCCCTTTATGTGTAATAAATTTTCGCTTTATCTCGAAAACGGTGCGATGTACACGAATGCGGTTTAGCAATCTATATGCAGAATTAACAGACCAATTAAAATTCTTCCATGCATATTTTCAAAATTGTGAATTTCAAGAAACCGGAAGTGGAGCGTGGTGTGTAAGTGAAGTCATGCTGTTCAGAAATAGGCATCTATTCCCAATGAATTCGACGTCAAAGTTCAAGTTTGGTTTCGATGCATCAATTTGCTCGTGAGTTATCGGGGGAACAAAATTCTTAAGACTCATACATACATACATACATACATCGGCATTGGACATCATCGCCAAAATTTGAGAGTAGTTTCTCCTGGAGCCAATTCGCAAAGATCCAAAGAGATCTTTTCGACCGATTACAATACTTTCCTTACAAACTCTGTGTAAATGGAAAGAAAAAGTGAGTCGTCGCTAAATAATGAATGTTCAGTAGTATATATATATATATATATATATATATATATATATATATATATATATATATATATATATATATANAACTTTCACGGCCGGTGTCAGAAATAGCAGTGGACCACGGCTTAATAGCCCGAAAAACGACAATAATATTAGTTAAATTAATAGTTGGTTATTTTGAACTCCCAAACATGATTCTTGATAATTGCAGTAAATTAATCGACAGGTACATTATTCAATCTTCTTTTTTTTACATTTTTATGTATTATTACATCACCTAACAAGACGATTTACGAATAAATCGTGGATACCGATCATACCGAACAACTTACTGCACCATACGCTACCGAACTGCTTACTGGAACCTTCGTCGGTAAAACAGCGATTGCCTTCGTTTGTATTCTTGATTCGAGAATCGTATTCTGGAATCGTTATGAGAATAGAGACTACCACTCCCTATCATTTATTGCATTTTGTCGAAGAATCAAATAAAAAGAATTTATCATTTTATATCCCTCAACAGTTCGTATCTAATTACTTCGATATAAAGTACTGATGCATCGGTTTGAAAGAGGAGACTAGAATGTCAAGTGATACATCTTAATTCCGAAGAAAAAGTGTTTAAATTACCCTAGGACTAATCATTGTATTCCATGGTACTAAACGCGGTAGAGAATACTTCCATTAGGTTCGACAAGAAGTTGAAAAGGTTGTACCTGATTTGTTCTCATGTACTTGAAGTTCTTAATGCCTTGTCAAATAAAGATTATGTCAACTTCATTACGTGAAGTAAGTGGGCAACCACAATGTGAAATGTGCAGCAAGAACTGTGTCCATCTCTTAAAGGAATTCTTCGTGTTAACCATGAAGGATTGAAAGGTGGTGAAAAAGTTTTATTTGGTGAAATTCGGTAACGTTGAGTGTAGAAGAACGATTCAAGTAATATAAACTAGACTTAAAATCGTATCCACAACGCTAACTCACGTTTATCTTTTAAATAAGGAGGATGAATCTACATATTGAGAGTAATATATTGTTTCTATAGGACACATACTTTGTTATTGTTTGAAGTTTACGAACAAAATGGCTGTTTGAGTAGAATTTAATAGTACAGATCCTATTTTCTATTTCGAATTGAATTCTCGTTTTGTGAATTAACTCAGGTCAAACGAGCTGAATTACTGTAATTCCAGTTTTTGTTAACTCCATTCAATATTACAAAAGACGAAACAATATTTTTTACAACATACACAATGTTTCATTGCTTTTATGAATAACGTAATGTATAACTATTATTATAACATAAAAGCAATTGTTTAAGTAGTAATAATGTGACCCAGTTACTATAGTTTCCAGAGCAAACAAATAAATTTGAATAGCATTATTTAAAATAGGACTTGGCAAATTAGTGTAACGTATACTTTCCCCTTTAGCCACATGTATGAAAACCGCAATATGTCGCTCATTGACCTATTTTGTGCTGTCACCTGCTCATCACAACTGCTATTTGCAGATGGCGTTACACTTGTACACTTCGCAAAGCAGAAGGAGGTCAAGAATATTTACGGAAAATAAATCGCTTTCACTTCCCACTAATTTATTAATTCAAGGTGAAATATTGCACTTATTGAATGTTTCTGTCACAATATGCGGAAGGATTGTTTTTTTCTTCAGAGAACACTGACGATAAATTTCCGTACTGACGATTCTGGTTGACTTGGGAATACCGCACAAATTAGTAGTTATGATGAAGTGAACTCAAAAGACACTCGGATTGAAAGGGAAGCAGGAGAAAAGCTCACCGTTTCAACGGTGACATTTGATAAGGGTATCCAATGTCGTATGTTCTATTTAATATTATTTTTTTAATAGTAATAAGGATCGGACTTAGTGACCACAGATGAGCAATATTACTTCATATATTATATTGTCATATTATATCGTCGAGATATTGTCAAGATATCAGCTTATGTCATGGGAGTAGAAAAACTCCAATCCAAATTGAAATTCCTAATATAATATAGAAAATTAGCCTTAAGGGATTTTGAAGTGGGAGGGAAGAAATTTTGAGAGGATGAGGAAATTTAAATACCTAGATATTGCGACTGACAGAAATGAAAAAATAAAGGAGATGAATGATCTCTTAGGCTCACGCACTTCCTCTTTTAAATAAACTTCGAGAGCAGTAAAGAAATAATTTTTGCTTTAAAAATATTGTTTGAGTTTTCCATAGTGTTTTACGTACTATAACGCTACTGTTTCTTATTTTTCTCTACACTGTTTTAAGCCTTCATTTTAGTATTGAATCGTTTTGTTAATATTTTGGGTTTGTCAATCGTGTTTCGGGAGATACTTTAAGGAGACATGATACATGAAAACCATCAAGAAATACACATCGTTTAAATAGAAACATAGAAATGATTTTGGCTTCAAGCTTGGTTACAGAATTATCATATAACCCTCAATACAATTAGCCTTTCAAAAATATTAAATCTTCCCAAGGAATGGAAGGAAATCTGGTGCTACATTTCCTCACTCGACCATAAACATTGGAATAAGAAAGGCATTCCGAACAAAAGTAATACTAACCCTCTTCTATAGATGTATCAACCAATGACTTCAACTCAAGAGCTTCTTCAATACCTAACATTATATTATTCACATTGCATACCTAAATAGTAGTAGTCTCGATTATACTGTCAACATCATAATCATGGTAAAAGCTTTGTATTTATGGAATGTGAAAGGGAATAGAAATTAATCAAAGGAGTTTGTGTGAATCTTGAAGAGGCGGGTGATAGTATTTTAGCATTTCCTTTTGCCTACATACAATAACTCCACGCTACTCATGATCTTTATTACACAAAATTGTTAATTTGCAGAGCTCTTCTTTTCAATTCACTCATCCGTAACATTTACGGGAAAAAGATCCGTGCTTACCAGTTTTTCACACATGAGGCTTGAAAATGGTTGAGGGGCTCAATAAATTGATTTAATCACATTTTACGATGCATATAATAAAGAAAAAGTCCTACACTTCATACTTCTGTTCATAGATATTTCATCAAACTCTGAGAATAAGGGTTTTCAACGATTTCCTTGCTTCGTTACAACGTATTCGAGTATGTAGTACTCGTGTTGAAACATGTGATGCATAATTTAGTGTCACCACTCACCTCTCTGGATTTCTCTAAATACATTGAGGAAGTAGGGAAAGAATAGTGCCATCGATTAATTCAGAATACAATAAGGACACCATCCTGATGAAAAGCAAAAGGAGTAACTGGGTGCATATGTTTCGATAGGGCCACTTTGTCACATTAATGAACACACGGTGACGTGTTTCCGAAAATAACTGTCAGGATTAGCTAGAAAAATATGTATTCTTGTCGTCTCCTTCTTTCCTTATCCTTGCTTGTTCACCCATCACGTAACTTGAAACACTGTTCAAATATGGCGAGAGTATCAATTTCATGAAAAATTTCCTATATCGGAATCTGTCTTTCACTTTTTTCTTCTGAAAATACTAAGAACCTTCTCAGGAATTACACCATCGTTTATTTTTAATTCGATTGCTCTAACCTGGTAACAATTCGGTTCTATTCTAACAACATCGGTTTCTACTACAACGAGTACAAGTCGCTGGGAGGAGAGAAAATAAATACACTTTCTGGGAGCAAGAATAATAAACCTATGCATTCATTATGAGAAATTTATTTTGAATGTTCAAAATCAGTTTCTGCATATGAAGTTCAAATGTTTTTTTTCCTAACGCATGAAAAATTAAACGAACTTTCATTGACGTTCTGGTGAACAATCACGTCTGTTAATAATTCGATAGCTCACCGAACTGTATTTGTATTGTCCAAATGTGCGACCATAAAGTCGTAAATAAATACACAAATGTGGATGATTTACGTCCGAGGCGTGCTTTGTATGCAACACGGGTCGTCCATTATCGGTCACGAAACGCGTTTATCCCTGGAGCTATCCTCTCGTATGGAACGACGAGCGCAGGCGTTATAACCGCTTATATGAGACGCCTTCACCAAGCCTTGGATAGCTTTCACGAGGATGGGTGCTAGGGAGAGTTTATGAAGATCATACTCCTCATCCCCTTGTGTTCAGTATTTATTGAGAACTGCAACGAATACTTTAAAAATATTACAAATAGTTTTCTTTGTTCTTCTTTTAACCATAGACCAGTGAAATTGCTTTAAAGGGCGTGTTGATTTACAGAACGACGCCCGAGAATCTTTCAAGCGATTTCTAACCTTATGCTGTTTGTGTATGTATAACGTGGAAACGTTCGCCCTCTTCCACCCCTAACCAAACGCCACAAAACGATGGACTGTTTTTAAATTTACTAAGCGAATGTTTTCGACTAGGCGCGTATGGCTTGTTCGTACACCTCTCTGAGTGATTGACATAGGGAGTTCTTATGTGATAACCCTTGTATGCATCATGTACAGCAATATACAACGTGTTATATACTCCTTTTTTTTTCAAATGATAGCGCGGGATACTATTTGGCTCCTCATTTTGGAAATGGATTAATAATGGGAATTATATAGGTACATAACAAATGTAGAAACAATATTGAGATTTTAAAATTTTATTCTCTTAAAATATCATAAACCTCAACGTTATTGTCCTATCGTTTTTTTTACCTTCGTCTTTCTTTTCCCATTTCCAATTTTTGTTTTTATTTTATTTTCATAAAATCACTCATCAATTATCCTCTTCATTTCTTGTTAAATTTTCCGTCCCAACCTCTACCCCTACTATTCTCAACTTCTACTATTCTTATCCAAATTATATTACATTTCTTAATGTACCCAATAGTGTTACATGTATAAAGATTTTGAAATATATCTCCTTTGATGCAATTAAATTTTTGTCTATCTTGAAAATTTGTTATTCACATGCTATTCACATGTTCATTTCTTTCTCGCCCATAAATATGACACACTATCAATTGAGATTTGGCCAAAGTAAATGATTCCGCTATGAATCCAACATTTCGATTAAGTTTCGGACGACCTGAGGACTTATTAATTGGAGTTGTTAACCCCAAATTTATCACAAGATTTGATCAAGATTTGCTTGGTTTTAAAGTATAAAGTAAACTAATTTAGCTATAATGATTACATTCACCACAAAAAATGCATTGGAAATTAAAAAAAAACAACAGAAGATGAAAACTAAGTATCTGTCCTTACTAATTACTACATAAAATCCCACAAAATATTTCTGTTAAATACTTTTTTCCTTAACTGATTTATATGAACTCAGGTATACAAGTATCTTTTCATCGCAAATTTACGTAGGCTACATTAAATATAGACAGCGAATTATTCTTATTAGGGTTCAGAGTTTAGTGAATTATAACTTCTAATGTAAATATTTAAATACAATCTATACAAATGCATTTTTTAGCTTTTCATTAAATATGTTGATGGTATTATTTCTTTGATGTAGCTTCGGATGTGTATTTGAATATCATTGTGGTGAAAAATGTATCCGAATTAACAATTTAAATTGAAAATGGAACGAAATCGTTCAGGGACTACAATCAAAACAACACATTCAAGTAAACCAATTTACGAATTCTGAATGCAAATATTTTACTTATTTCTCTTAAAACGAAGAAAGATCACTTTTGTTTCATTATCCTTTAAACATGTTGGTGGTGAACATGTTAGATTATGTTCGATAGTGGAGGAAAATTTCTGATAGTCAAGCTGTCCTACATTTCAGTTCATGTTTTGCATAAAAGTTCATCTTTTTTTGTTTCTTGTTCTCTCTCTTTGTTTTTGCTTTGTCAATTTGTCATCCTTCATACATTTTTAAAAATCTTTCTTCAAATTTATTTTGTGTGTTTGCCGGATAGAAAAGATCGTACGACAACTTTATGTTCGCAAAAAAAATACGTATATATTATTCAATTAATCAAACGTAAATCGTAATTCCGTCATGCCATTACATAACAAAGCTGGTGTTTGAAAACATACCATTGAACATACTTTCTCAAACATGTTTCGAATTTTTCCTTTTTAACTATATTTAATTCTAAAGTAATTATCCGACGTATAAAAATATAATATTAATATCCTAGAAAATGTATCATATAGTTACAATTTCATGTCAGATTTTTCTTTTCTATTCTTTTATTTATTGTAAAGATTAATTTCTTTTTCTTTTGGTTTCCCTTATATTTATTCTCGCTATGCTTAGAGTATTTTAAATGATAAATGGTTTTCAAGACTTTTGAGACAGTAAAGTGATACGAGAGAAATTACATTTCTGTGTCAACATCATTTTTTATAATTCTATTGATTTTAAGCAGATGATTGCGATCACTCTGTACCCAAACTTATCACAGTGAGACTCATTTACTCTTTGCTCACATAAGTACTCATCTTAGTTTTCAATTTTTAACTTCTTCACATTTTATTTTGGCGCGCTGCTCAGCCGTCACTTACTTGTTAGTTACGTTTTCGTCCATAGATATAAATATAAATAGAGTCAGCGGTCTCTGCTGTAGGTTGTAGGTGGTGAGACAGAAGATACTGTGATGTCTCGTCCTTTCTCTCTTCTCACTTGGTGGAGGGATGGAGGGAAGGTGCGCAATGGCTTGTGCGCAGCAGTCAGTATTCAGAGAGGGGAAATGTTCCCCCACCCAAGTGGATGTGCAAAAGACAGAGATACCAAACTTCGTTTTCCTCTTCGGGCGACCGGTACATAAGACCGGTCAGTCTATTTATATTTATGACTATGTTTTCATCACTAAGCAGCCTGATGTCGATTGTCAATTGAATTACATCTCTTAGCTCTCCCATACCACGTCTATAACATATTTTCATGTTATATACAACATATTCAGATCTAGACTGATGCAAACTAATCACTTTTTCTGTACACAAAAGTAAAGAAAGATTGGAACCAAATCAAAAATTTGATCTGGTCATGAAGTGCCCTCCAGATTTAATTTACAATTTTTTAGATTACTTGCTTCGACAAGAAGTAAACATTATATACGAAAAACGAATGAAATTGACTCCTTAATTTCGTCACAATCATTGTGCACAGACGGACAGAAGACATCCTAAAACAACTTTTGAAGTTCCTGCGACATATTTCCGCAGAAATTATGGAATTGCACATTTTAACGATATTGTTTTTTGTTTTGTTTTTGTTTTGTGTATGTTAATTACCGATATAGTTTTCACACATTCACCCACTATTAATCCCTTTCCTCTTCCGATGGATGAAGTGTCCGTCTCGGCGAAAGATCGCTCATGTTTACTTTTCCCGAGGTCATCGACGGTTGAACAATGCCTCTGCCCGTCACTTTCACTGCTGGCTTCCGTCTTTCGCCCGACGGCCACTCACTCGACAGGAGCTCGGCCGCGGGATCCCTTGTCAGCTCAAGCATCTCTGTTTCTTTCTTTTTTTCCCCCAACCCACTTCTTCATCTTCTTCTTTTCCTCCTTCTTCTTGCGGTCCTCCACCTGGTGAGTCACAACCTCTTCTGTACTCTTCATCATTGTCTCCCTGCCCAGAGCTTCTCATTTTGTATACGGTTCTTGTAGTATCTCATTTACATTGTTCCTGCATCTTGCTGCCAGCCTGTCTTACTTTTCATATCGCTAAACAAACTTTTCGAAAGTTGCTATACTCAAGAGCGTAGTCAGGATTTTGTTAAGGAGGGTCTTATGGCTGACTAATATGTGGGGGGGGGGTGAGGTCTGAACGAAATTATCTCTTAGAAAGAATTGTATTTTATTTTTGTTCCAAATGTTAATATTAATATAATGAGCTCCAACTCAATCATGATACATTCAATCTATAATCATTTTTATAAATTTAACCATGGTAATGTTTTATTTTCCAGAATAATTTTTCAAGGGAACAGGGGATCCAGACCTCCTGAACAATTCCCCGAGGCCCCTGAATCTCCAGACCCTTTGTCTCCGTCCTTGCTATACTCCTTCCTTGCTCATTCACTCCTCTCCCTCTTCTCTCAACATTTCTTGCCACCAAAATTATGCATCACTCTCCTTCATTATATTTAACCCTCACCTCCCAGGATTGGACGGTGTACTTCTTCGTCTCTCATCTCTCTCACCTTTCGCTACCAGTATCTCGAAGCCTTTCTCCGCTTCTCTCTCTCTCTCACTCTCACTAACGATTCCACGTCACACTTCACCTTGGACCGCACTGGTCGACCGAGCGTCTGACGGCATCGTTGCCGCTCTACAGCAGCATCCCAGCAGTCTGCTTCCGGGTTTATGTGAGCGTTCTCTCTCAAATACGACAGAAAGGCGAGAGCATTCTCGTGGTTTCTCAACGACGCCTGAGCGGAGGATACCTGTAAAGAGATGTACTGTTGGGATGAAATAGACTCGGTTATATCTCCTCTGAAGCCACAGCGTGTTCTCAGAATTGCTTTCGATCTTTTTGCCGAGGTTTGGACTTGTTCGCCTTTCACTCACCGGAGAACATTCCAATGGACGAAACACGCGTTTTGTGCTTCAGAAGAAAACCCTTTCTACTACGTATTTCGAACCAGTTCAATTGATGAACAGGGTTATTGGTGTATTTTCAGGAATTAATATTAGGATACAAAAGCTACGGTTTGAATTTCCTGGTCGTTAAAAATAATTATCAACAAATCCTTCCATAGGTATAATACAAGAAGTGCTAGAACCTTACTGCTGAGAGCTTATATTTTAAACTTCACCCTAATAAATTACTTTTTGTCTGCGGAATCTCAGTAATGTGTCAAAAATATTTTTGTGGAAGAAAGTATGTTATCATGAATTGTCAGGCAGAGTATGGAATTAAGGATACATTTTGACCCATGAGAAACATAATTATGAAAGTAAGAATTAAGGAAATATTATGGGAGATGAATTAATAATGAATTCATAAAACTAATCTACTGCCCGTCAGTTATATGTTCGAAACCGAGATAAAAATGAAAGAGATAAAAGGCAACGTAAGACTTGGAAAGACCTGTCAAAAATCGTTGTTTACGAGTGAAAGAAGTCTGAGGAAACGGTAATTAACGAAAAGATAAATTCAAATACTGGGACTTCCTTATTTATTTATTAACATATATCGAAATAATCTTCTATTTTAGTTCCTGTTAGCGTTTCTTACAAGGTGGTTGCTTCCTTGCTGCTATCCACCTCCAATGCCCTCTAGTCATGATTCAGTCGTGCGCTCCGTTATTGCATTTGTGGAATGCCCACGGCATGGTCTTCGTGTGGGCTGATGGGGCGGATAATATAATTTACCTTTACTCAATTAGAACAACCTACCCGCAAGCGTTGTCGTGTTGTGAGGTGGAAACATCGATCCGCTTTATGATTAAGTGGTGGGGATCTAGCTTAAATATGATAACGTGTCCAATTGATGGAATAGAGTTGATCAATCGAGTTAAGAGGTTTTTTGCCTGTGATGTGAAGTAGAAGTAATTTATATGAAAGTAAATCATACTCAAAGCTTTTATTTCCAACAAGTATTTCCAGGGCATTTAACATACGATTGGTTAACTACCTTTTGCATCACATCCGTTTAATTTTTTCGCTCATGCTAGAATCATCAGTGTACAAAAAAAAAAAAATAATAATAAAAATGTAGATAAATGAATAAGAAACGTGTAAATTAGGATACGAATAATATCAATTTCAAATATAATATAAAAAATCCTTTTAAATCAAGGAACACATTGTTAACCAAGGAAAATACAGTCAGTTCCTTTAATTATGTCTTAAGATGAACGATAAATAAAGAAATGTAACACAACGAATTGACAAAAATATGTTGGAATTGATAGAAATATTATGGTAATGGAAAACACAACAGTTGAAACCATTACTACAACCACATCACCACTCGTAAATGAGGAATTCAATAATGTATTCATGAATTTTAGTTAATAAAAAAAACTGCTGATAAATTTACGAAGTTTATATATGTTTCAAAAACTGTCTTGCCAAGACCGACCTACACATTTTTCCTATTGTTACTCTCATCCCCGAAGGTCAGGAGATAACGTTTTGTCACGTGGTCACGTGATTGAAAGGCCCACATTACTTATGAACCCATCAATTAATATTGGAAATTGAAGAAACGGAAAACAGTTTTTGCGCAGTAGTTAGATGAACATTTTAGTAAATATCCCGGAATTTACTCCCATTATTTACAGAAACTAATCTAGCTTCATTCACAAAATTATTAAAATATTATTAATCAAAGCTACATATCAAATTTTTGTTTTTAAGTACATATTTATTGGTATTCTTTTGATGTTATAACAAGTAGCTATTTTTTTATAAACTTAGGAGTGTGCAGAAATGTTCAATCTGCCTCTGTCTTAGGACACTTGATCGGAATTGCTAGCATGGTTCCTTAATTGCTTCCGGAGAGTAAATTAGTTTATTCTCCACGTGGTCATACGCAATTTGAAAGTGTTTTTTTGGTAATAAATTTACTTATTTATGTTTTGACATACATTTTATAAATACAAAATTATTTTATTTCTTAAATTGATTTTAAAATATTTTGAAACATATAACATACATTATTTTCTAAAAATCTAATGATTATCTTCATATAATTCAGTTAACGAATTGTCATTTTTATAAAACACCAGCCGACTGACTGTTTAGTTACCTGGAGTTGCCTAGTCACACTTAGAGATAGTCCCAACCAATCCCCGGACGGCAAACTAAAGAAGAAATGAGCCGATGCAATATGAAAGAAACATCCTGTCAAAATGTCAAGATAATATTTTTAGTCTGCGTTGATGAAAGAGTGAGTGAATCAGTCAGTCAGGTCTACACGAATAATATTATAACTTGTTCTTAAATGTCACAAAATTCTAGCAGCATTGAAATGTCTCTTCAGTGGTATATCGTCTACAATACGTGTAATTACGCTAGGAATATTCATAGTCAAGAGGCGATGGAAAATATATAAAGAACGAATGGTTAATGAACTTTCTCTGCAATTAGACCTCCAGGTGATATCGTTTTCAAAATTGCTGCAATTGAACATCGTCATTCCAGATAATGTTGTGAATAGAATTCCAATTATTCTAAATGGTAACTTCGATGAGAATTAACGTGTTGTAGCTTTCCAGCTTACGTTATGTTACTGAGTAGAAATTACATTCTGTAATAGACGGTAAAATGACTATTTTTTAAATTCCTCCGAATGCTAAGAAAATTGCTTAGCAACACAAAGCTGTAAAAAGCACTGGTATATTCATCACAAAATTTCAATTCTATCTCTTCTCAATGATCACTGCTTTAATTCCAGCTACAGGACAGCGTAATCCAAATTACACCTAAGTATGGATTTGACAGTAAAATTCTTCTGTTTTTAAAAATTGTTTTAAGAAATTTGTCAAATGAAAGTTGAATGATAACTTTAAGATACAAATAAGAATTAACAGCTGTCAAACTAGTTTTCCCAGACATAACATTGTGAACTCATACGACACTAGCTTTTCTAAATATAATCAACATAAAGTGAATGTAAAAAACGCAAAAAATAAATTATTTCTCTGAAGCAATATTTGAAATGGAATTGATTCGGTTCTTTCTGAAAAGCTTGATGAATAAAAAAATATAAATATTTTGACTTACAATTAGAAACGATATTAACACCTTCCGTATTCTGGGAAAACGTAATAACATGAAAGTTCCTCTTGGAAAAACTTAATAATGTTAAAGTCCCTTTTTATGAAAAATTAGTTGATTTAAACAACTATTTATGCAGATATGTAGTGTTGAGATAAAATATATTTCCTTTGATAATTAACAAGAAATGTTGTAATGAATCCTTTTATAACGTTCCACTGAGTTGCACCTTTTCTTTCCAACATTTCTAAGGAGTACTTCATATGTAATCATTACAAAGTTCAGAATTCAGCTCAGTTCTCCTAACTACTTTAGGAAAGTTATGTTGTCGTAATACAGATTACATGATTATTTTATTTTTTCATTTGAATAAAGTAAATGGGTCAGCAAATGTTGGAAAATAGTTAACAAACATTCTCAAATAATAATGTAACTTACTTATTTCACGAAAGGTACCATAATTCATGATTTCTCTCTCTCTCTAATTTACACAATGCTCACCACTTCCTTAAAATAAAATGACAAAATATTGAAGAATTGGTGAAGGATATTGAAGAAGTTTCGTAATGGGAAATGAGAGCTGGGCACGAAATTATATTCTTTGTTGAACTTACAGTGTTTTAATTTTCACTTTAAATAAAAAATATACGAAGAACACAAAATGAATGCAAGAAAAAAATGCAAACAATTAGAAACAAACAAGAAAATGCAAAGAAAGTAAAATATTAGTTAATACTAACCATGGTAATACTAGAGACTAAATACTAGTAACACTGAATAACATTTTCACTTACCCTGACTGTGGTTAACATGAGCAAAATATCTTGTTATATTGTACTCTAAAAGAAATTAAGTGTTACATAATTTGTGATCGAGAGAATGCTGGTTACAATAGAACAAATGGTGTTTGCGTTTGAATGCTTAAGATGTAGTATATTAATGACTTAATCGTAATTGAAGGAATTAACTGTAAATCCTTTTCGACTCATCAATAAACTTTACAAAAGTTGTTCTTAAATTTTTTCATGTATCCATATACTATTTGCCAAACACTATATGTTTTATTAAGTATTCATAATGTAGTATTTGCTTCTATATTTAACAACTGATGATGTGCTATGGAATCATAGAAAATATGAGTGAACTTTTACCGAGGAAATCTTTTTATTCATAGACTTAATAAGCTTAATGTTTGCTAACGCGCTAATTCTCCACAGGATTAGAAACAAGTATGCGTAATCAACCATATTTTTAATTTTTCTGACTAATTACAAGGAGTCAGTGGCTCAGTTGAGTAGATGACGGGGTTCGATCCCCGGTGAGGTGGGGATTTTTCATCACACCTCAACATCCAGACTGACTCCCAGGTCTACTCAACCTGCTGTATAATGAGTACCAGTCTCTATCCTGGGGTCAAGCCGGTCGGAGCGAGATGCTGATCACATCTCCTCCTCCTTGTGCCGAGGTCAAGTAATTCCGGAGCTCTGCCCTCCGCGAACCCCTTAGGCACCTTCGGGACCTGTTCAGGAGTAGTTTGACTTGGACATTACATTAAATAAGGTATTACACTGAAAGGAGTCAGCAAATTCCGAGAGGTTCAAACATATTGATATATCAAGTTTCATTATTCCGTGAACGATGTCGGAGCTCAAAAACGCTGGAATTGGTTGAGGTTTAAAAACATTTCTTCCAGCTAACTTCATATGCGCCTCTCTAGCCATTTAGTACCTCACATACACATCAATGTCGTAAAGAACACACATTACATATCCATTATTTTCAGCTTATCTACTGATAGCTCCAAAATAAGGAAATCGGTAATTTTCAGCATTATAAAAAAAATTGTGTACTAATAAAGTAAACAGGAAAAAATATTGACTTTGATCTATTTACGCACATGGAGGGAAAACTAATAACTAGCTGTACTTGAAGATGTGTTGGGTGGATTCATACTCGTATCAGAAAATATTCATCAGGCGCATAAGACAGTGGTGTTCACGAATGATTTTTGGCATGTTTGTTAGCACTTCTGAACATCTATCACGTGGATTGTTGCCCATCAATTTCTTTCGATCTTCAGGTGTTTTGTACTGGTTTTCTATGATGGATTGGAAAAGAATTAATCTGCCTCTATAGTATATAATATGGGGAATAAGCTCTGTAAAAACTTGTAAGAAAACTAGTGGAATATCAGGCCTTATTGCCTGAATATAGTGGTAAATGTTCCGTATTTCCTCAGAGTTTTTAATTATGCTCACATCATTTTATCAAAACATATTGCTAGATCTCCATATACTAAAATTTTTGACTACTGTTTTTCTTTCAATAATTTTAAATTCTATATTCCAGTGATTACTTTGTGATAACTTAACCACGATGAATTATATCGCAGAGCTCCAAAATTGAACTCGATTCGCTTAACCTTTTCCGATATTATTAGTTTTAATTTAAGCACAAAGAAGTGTATAGAACGAAGAACTGTAATTTTTAACTAAGTGAAATTTACATCAATACAAAATTTATATATTTAATTTTCTTAAGGATTTTTAGAAAAATATTGTTAGCCGAAGATTGTCACTATATGTTGGGTTTATATCCCATATAATTGTCATAAAAAATAGAAATGTGTAGGTTTGTAATTTCGTTTAAAATGTCCGTATTCTTCCATACGTATTGACCGCACCATTTATCTTGAACAGTGTCATGAGCAGTGTCCAGGAACTAAATATACGAAAAAAGAAATCCCTCGCTAATAATACATCTCCCGTACTGAGCTGGGATTCGTATGCAACGTGTAGAGCCGTGTGCTACAACGATCGACCCATGGCGCCTGCTCACACGGCTCGACTCATTTGAATAATTGGCGGACTTCGTTACTCGCGCGCGCGCCAGCTCCATTCCGTCGTCGTCTCCGCCGCGGGTGAGGCAGGCAGGCCAGCGGGCAAGAGGTGCGGGAATCCCCGAGGAGTAAAGCACCGTTGAATCCACGGAGATGGCGAGTTTACAGCGGATGCGCGCGGTGAAATGGAGGAGGGAGAAAAATAAAAGAAAGAGATAAGCGCGCCAAATGGGGGTCAGACCAGGTGTTGAAAGGAAAAATGGTGTAAGTCTTTTTTTTAAATTTAGAGTTCAGGTTATATCTGTATTCTCCATAGTAAAATCTATTATATGGAATAGTAGGGTATTATTAGCATTATTAACTCTTTGATTAGCGACATAATTAGCCGAACAAGTTTGACTTGGAAGGTGTTTGTTAAGAAGTATGCAAAGTTGTGTAAGCCTGATTTACAACACTTTTCTATCCACCAATGGGGAAATCGTTGTCATTTAAGTGCATACTGTAAAAAACAATAAAAAACAACTTGATGTTATGATAAATATTTTAAGTGATCATGGTGAGTCAAACAATGTAATTATTGTATTTTTCTCTTCCTAACCATTTTGCAAATTTGCGTGGTGTAAATTACAGGTAACCTCGTACACATTTGAGAGAAAATTTGTGTAACCTAACAGTTATACTTTTGTTTACTTCTTGAACGTGAAACCCTTGGAGGAAAAAGTGGTGTACCTCAATTAAAACCCTAAAACCACCCTCAAAATAATTGTTTAATCATCATAATTTATCACAAGTATACTTATTACCACAAATTTTCATTTAATACATTAAACATATTTTGTTATTTATTTTTACAGCACTTCTAGAAAAAACACCTTTTCTCAAAATGCCATTACATTTACTTACACCACAATTTCCTTCTTCACTAGATATGTAGACGAATCAATGAGGGTTTAGAACAGAAAATGTTTGTGATGCGGGAAAGATGAACAAGGGTCAGTGATACTTTTGAAGGAAAAATGTATCAGTTCAGTCAACTCTTAAATTTTATGTTGACAATAATATCACACAATATTATTCACACAAAAAGGAAAGTGGAAGAAATTCATTTGCTGGTTGACTCGTCCGTCGAGGATTAATGAGTGTACAGAAAAACATTTTGACGTAACGAACGAAATATAAAATATATTTGATGCGTTTTTGTTTTTCATTCATTATAATTTTAATCTGGAATCTCTCATTAACATTTTAATAGGTTTCTGAACATGTATTATTCCGATCGTTACTCCTATCAAAAATAATTTTTAGCTGAAATGAAAAAAATATACTTTTTTAAATTAAAAATAACATTTTGTAATAACACCTGAATTTTCAAAAAGAAAATAAAGAATTCGTGACTTGAAGCTGAAGAATATTATTCCACATAATTCAGAGCCCCCTAAAGATTTTGAACGTGTGCACAAACTATTACTTCAAACTATAAGTCAAAACTGAAAAATCTGATAAGACTAATGGGAAACTCGTGCTAAAGTAGATGGTAAATACTAGTGATCTACAACACTTTTTTGGTATGTATTTAAAGTTTGAAACTAACAAAGCCATTAGAAATTCAATGTGAAATCTTCTGCTGTTTGCCAAGTTAATTATAGTGTACGTAAAAGAATCTAAACTTCATTACTACCAAAAATTAAATAATTTTAAAAATAACTACCTTATATCTCAAAGTGATGAACCTACAAAATCACTGATGGTTTGTTTTCGTAAATCTGTAGTGAACTATCACCATTTTATTAAAACCTTATATTTGTTTCGTATTCCTAACAAATTTGCAGATAATAATTCCATCAGAAATTACAGGTATATCTATTCATTTTAATTCAATGATTACTTGGCATTCACTCTATTCGGGTGGATATGCCTCTGGCATGCAATTTGACTTCTACGCCCAGTTATCATCTCTCATGCTGACGTTAACGAATCACTTCTGAGATTATGTGCGTACATCAGATTTTATCGATGAACAAGTATTTTTTAATGTTTACATCCCACTTCATATTGTCTATATTGTCAAGTTCGCTTGCTGAGACTGATTTGTCGATATGGATAGGTAGATCATGATAAATTTACCTATTGACTATATCTTTCGTTCCCCATTGTAGGAGAGGTCCGTGGTCATGATGTGGTCATTTTAGGTTTTCTGATAAAAGTCTAGTTTTTATTGCGAGATAAATTATGTTTGTGGTCAGGTTGGGGTCAAGGTATTAGCCACATTTTTGCATCCTGTTATCAAGTGTCTGTTGTTTCTGAGGCCCGTTGACATATTCTGAATTCAATGTTTATGTCCTGTTTTTCTTTCGATTCATCAATAATTCATCAATATTAATAAATTCATTGTCAAATAAAGCTACTACAAAAGCAGTTTTTAATAAAAGATAATATTTTAAAAATAATACGTCGGACGAGATAGAATCATGATCTTCAGCAGATGGAATGGATGAATAGATGACGACGGCTATCAGGGCGCTGTGAAGCGTGCAAACTGACCACGGTTGTAATATCCCGGTCCTGTGCGCTGATTGTCCGCAACCGATCTGGACGTCAATTCCCAGTTTATTTATTTATATTCGATTGAACACGAGCTTGAGTAATGCGAAATACGCCTCCCATGATTCGTGATTCTCTTCCCTTCCCTTCATACCATTGGTCTGCTGGTATTCCGACACCATCCTTCTCTCAGCTTGATCTGAATCTTCCAGGAGGATAGTTGGGTCGCTACTGCTAGTTACCTCGTCTAATAGCCTGACCACAAACATCTCCATGTATTTTTTGCCTCTAAGTGCAGGATAAAATAAGCTAAATTTTCTACACTTTTCTCTACCAGTGCAAACAACGAGAACTGTTATTCTTATTTCAATTTCAATCTCTGGACAATTTTAGAAAAGTATCACTCATGCCGTGCGCGAAGATAAAGGGTTCGATCTGTACCTACTATTGGATTTTTTTATAGACTCATCTCTTTGAACTGCTGTAGAAGGCACAAAAATCATAGAAAAAAATAATTAACACCATAAAATTTGTCATGTTCTTGTGTATATACTTAAATAAACAAAATAGTTCTAAGAATGAATAATACTTTTAAAATCGCAGAAATGTTTCAAAAAACGCGAAATGTTCACAGTTTTTCCTGATACGTCGAATTTACTAATTTTTATACAGTAAACTAAAAGTGTCAAAAATAATTATTATTCAGCGAATGATAACTATTGTGTTTCTGACAACATTTAAAAATTTCAAACTTCTACATGCAAAATATAACGAGTTATTAACATTTTTCGAAAACATTGCTAAAACCGACCAAGCACGTTTTTAAGGAATAAAATTTATACTGTCACCTTCACGAAAATGCCGTAATCACATAATAAATGAATTTAAACGTTTATAACTTAGTATGCAACCACAAATAAGAGATAAACAGAACTATGTTTTCATTTGGCGACCAGTGTTGCCTCAGCGGCGAAGTACAGTCTAGTCGTGCTGTTGTCGCGCGCGCACAGTCCACACTGAAAGGAGTCCTCAGTTGAGGTGGCTATATACCGATTACGCGATTTAAAGAACACTTCGTCATAGATAACTTTCTCGTAAATATTTCATAATTTTGTAATTTGATTTTTTGAGAAAAACTTTTGACAATCACGAGAGATGGAATTATTTTTCCCTCTTTGGAAATAAAATATGAGATGTAGAAATGAGACAAAATTGTTAGAAAGAGAGAAATTCCCTCGTTTCCCAATCTTTAATTTGAACACTTGTTTTCAACTGAATAAGAAAGTCAACATGAATTAAAATTGTAATGTAGTACAGAATTTTTAAGACAGAATGGCCATATTCCGTCACGTTTCAAAAGTTGGATAATTTAAAACAAAAACAAAGTATTATTTTGTAAGTTTAGCAGAGACATTTAAAGAAAGCAGAGACTTATAGAATCAATCAGTACAAATGTTGCAAGTATACGCAAGCTGCAGGTAACAACTCAAGAAGTCATAAAACTATCCACAACTACTAACGGGGCGGGGGAGTGAAGAAAGAGAGAAGGGATCGAATATAAAGGAGCACTTGATAACTGTTGACACAGCTGCGCAAAACATGAG
Organism: Laupala kohalensis; assembly: GCA_002313205.1. Taxonomy (NCBI): domain Eukaryota; kingdom Metazoa; phylum Arthropoda; class Insecta; order Orthoptera; family Trigonidiidae; genus Laupala; species Laupala kohalensis. Next base: position 127,384 of record NNCF01130727.1, read on the forward strand.
AAAATAAGATTTTGTTACTTCCTAACGAAAGGACCGGTCGGAAAATCTGATTAGTGCGTCGTCACTGCTGAAATATCGTGAACTTTTTTTTTTTGCATAATATAAACAGACCGAACAATCACAAACCTCAAACCACAGCAATAACAACCACCTTAGCGCTTATCTTATGTGTGTCATTGTATAAAAGTTACATAACAGTTGCATAAATGTCTTAATAACAAAAATATACTAGGGAAAAACGATGGCTACCTGATAGACTGACCCAAGTAATCAGTCTCTCACCCTCGATCGACTGACCCAAGTAATCAGTATCTCACCCTCGATCGACTGACCCAAGTAATCAGTCTCTCACCCTCGATCGACTGACCCAAGTAATCAGTCTCTCGCCCTACTGCTGTGCACATTAGTCGCCTATTGGCTATTTTTAATTGAAAAATCATTTCTTTATAGAGATATCACTGATATTCTGATATATTTAAAATATAAAAATAGAAATAACGAGAAATGATTCCAAACACTAGGTAATAACATCAAAGAATTAAATATAAGTAACAAAATTGCAACTGTGTCTATTATTTTAATGTTTGTTCTTGGATGTACATTTGTGGTATGTCTCTTGTATTGTGTTGTGGTGTGTTATTGTGGTGTTATCCTAGTTGTGTCATTACTTTTGTTAGGGTTAAATAATATAGTCCAGAGTTTAAAAATTCGGCTCAGAGAACATCCACGCCTCCCCAACACCCACGTGCACATAACTCGCTGCAGACGGCGATTTTTCGGCTTCCCAAAACTTTGCGAGCACCGAACGGAATGGGAGAATTATATTACTCAGCACAACTGTTTAGTGTATTTTTAAGTAAGAAAGGTATTTAAACCACCTGAGCGCCACTAATGCAGAACCCAAAGCTCTCAAGAAACTAACTATATTTCAGCTTGTAGTAAAAAAACGGCTATTGTGAATTGGCCCCATTCAACGAAATTTAGGTCGGCACACTATTTGCCCGGAAACCCGTATGGTCGGTCCCACCCTGGTAGAATCTGGTTATCAAACAAACTCGGGTCATCATTTCGCACAGCCATCCAGCCGAGGAAATCATACTTCGCCATTTGATCATTTTCACAGTTGCATCGCTAGCTTGTTTGTAACGCCGACCTCCATGATGGTTCATTCGTCATGTTTTGAACTACTAAATGACGGCTTATTGTGATTGAGTCGAGTCAGATGCAATAAACAAGTTACACTTTTTCTCACTCTCTCAACGGACTTCACGTTTTCAACTTGGTATCTTTTCAAGCCGTTGTTTTTACTCTAACCATACTTCGTGAAGTAGAACAGTCAATCAAAAAATGAATACAACGAAATGATATTGGTATGACTCTTTATGAAGTCGATGTTGAGAACCTAACCTCAACTCGGTACGAGGTGATATACTGTATTTCTTTACTGGTATCAATGTGGACACACTCTCTTCTCAGCCTACATGTTCTGGTCCTGTAACTTGCAAAAGTTACGAATGCGGTGAAATGTTTTGTTTTCTTAAATCACTACGAATATTGTTAAACGTGTATTTCTCATTCTCAAACAGTATTTTTATTGTTTTCTTTAACTTTGTTATTAATTTTAATATGAATTTTGTTTCTGTTGTGGCAAAGAATACATAGGTTTCACAGTATCATGAACTTTGGAATTTATAAGTGTGAAAACAAGCAGTAATTAATTTAAATATTTCTTCAAGCACACATAATGTAAATTCTATCACAAAATTTAATCCTGTGAAGTAAGAATAGAAATTATATTTTTATTATTTAACTTGGAATAGAATCTTACGTCACATCCCAAAAAACACAATTACCCCGTTATTTTGATAATGTGATATCAAGACGTATAAGAATTGAAATTGATACATCCCTAACGAGAATAAAACATACACGAAGAAATACCGAACATAAAATGCATGTTAACTTGGCAGGAAATGGGAGGCACAAAATAAAATTAGCGAAAACTGGCAATCAACAGCAAATGTAATCGTACAAACATTTTAGCATAAAATGAAAGAAAGAATAGTGCTTTTTAAAAACGGTAAATAAGCGTCTTAACTTCTTTTTTACGTAGTCCTCATGGCCACAAAAACCTTGTCAAACCCTATTACCTTACACTTTAAAGAAACTCCTCGTGTATGTCAGCTGTCTATGTAGAACTGCAGTGACATGGAAATCACAAACCTTGTGACTGTTGGGTTAGAGTCCAATACAAAAGAAAAGAAGTGACGTCTGATTGGGACATCTGAGACACCCCCGCCCTCACTGTTTGTCCATCATTTGTTTCATAGCTCCTCCGGTGGCGCAGGTGGAGTGTTGTCGCTGATGGGGCCAGAAAATTTGTAGCTTTTTCACATTAATGTCCCAGTTCATATTAGAGTAAGAAAAGCAAACCTTCCTTCCTCTATCCAGCCCCTCCTGGTATCAATAACTAACCACTTCTACTAACCCCTCCACGTGGGCCACGTTTTTGGTAAACCCAACTAAGCGACCCATCTACTAACAATGACCTACCACCCAACTTCTAACTCCTATCGCTCCATGTAGATAAGCTTCAATAGCATGCTACATTTCCCATTTTCAAATACAATATAAAAAAATTATTTCATGTTTTTATTCTTCGTGTTTTGCGAATTTGAACTGTAAACACGTAAGTGTAACGACTCATTCAATAAAACACCACTTCAGCAAAACATGTAGCAACTGGTCGATAAAACTGTATGATATTTGATGAGTCCAAGACAAGAGTTTTGATTTTCTTTCGTATGTCCACAGAAATGTACAAGTTGCTATATGATATTTTTTTTGTATTATGAAACAATAATGAGGTATTTACAACTAAAACTGGCTATGGTTTTGTTAAAGTTAAAGCTATGACATTGTTGGAGGAATTTTCGTTTTGTTATGTTGTATGTATACGTTCTCTTTTCATAATGTAACTAAGGAGAACACATACTTATAGCTATGTCATTAATATTCTCTGAAGTCTGGAGGCAGACTGAAGATACTCTAAACTCTCTACAGCATTTTCTGAGTGAGGTCATGAGTTTCCTATGGGTACTGTACTCGAATACAACTCAAATTGACGATACTCGAGAATACGTCATGTCGCTTCGGAGTTGCTCCTTGTGAATGGGACCAAATGCTTCCAGGTCCAGTACTAACTGTCAGCAATTCACGGTTTTTCGCAATAGCTGACAATTCGTGCTTCTACTTACTTCCACACCTTCGGAGCTATTTGTTATCCCACGTTTCATCGATTCATTTTCTTTGTGCGGTCATATTAGAAACAGATTTAAATAGCGAGGGAATGATAAAACGCGGTTGCCGGGAAGGATGAGGTAGGTCTGTAGCGAGGTTCGTTCGGGCGTTGTTGTTGCGCTAGTGATGGCCACGTTTCACGAACCGGCGGGCCATAAAAGTTAAGCCGCCGTCTGGCGTACGTAGAGGCAGAGCAATAAAGAAAGAGAGTGAGAGAGGGAGGGAGAGACGAGGACGCCAGCTGACAACGCAGCGGTCGTGGTCTGAAGGCGTGAGATGAATGAGAGCGAGCGAAAAAGAACAGTTGACGGCGCGCTGCTTGTAATGAATGCTGCAGTCGGCGCTTGTCTTAAAACAGATGAAGTCGTTGTGATTTGTAGAAGCAAAGAAAATCGAGTTTGTCGACGGCGTAAAAGCACACGTATTTGTAATTGGCAATTTTGTACTTAGTCTCTCGAAAAAGTATTAATTACCAATTTTTTTCTCAAATCATGAGAAATAAGTAAAGTCATTTTCATAGTAACAGTGTATCAAAATATTGTTTTGTGTAAACTTACTAAATATCTTTGAAATGTATTGAGCGCACTGAAGAGTAATATCAATACTTCAAAATCAACGTATTATGAAATGTGTTTGTTTTATATCATGATCAAAAATAAACATCGCGTCATATTTACCTAGCTGTCATGTTTAGATTGGTAGCCGGAAGATGGACAAATAACATATAATATAATAACAAGATATAAATGTTAACTCTTAAATAATGGTATATACATGTAATATAAAATATAATATAACGTATGATACGTAAGTACAAACATATGGACTTCGGGCTCTAATGACCTTGCCGTTGACGAGCCCTAAAACCCCACCACACACACACACACACAAAAGAAGACATATGGAACACTAATGAACACGATATCATTGGGTGGCAATGTCAGGGAAGTGAAAGCAATGTTACTTTAAAGCAATTCTCTCACTCTCTCTTAACATGTCTTCCTTAGTATCACGTTAGTCCAAGAGGGTTTATTGAGGATATAAAAATGAACTCTGTGATCTTCTCATTTATTTACATTACTACAGTCTCGATTGAAAGCGTCATAGTAAATTTCAATAAAGTTAGAAAGTATTATGTTAATATTATAACACGTACATAACTATTTTTATGAGTGTGCTGAAATGTTAAACCCCCCTCTGCCTTAGGGTCTTTGATCGTAATTGATGGGATGGTCCCTTGCTTGCTTCCGGAGAGTAAATTAGTTTATTATCCTCCACGAGGTCATACGCAGTTTGTAACTGCTTTCCTGGCAATAAAATTTATTTTTCTCTGAAACATTGAGGCGTAGCGATACTTAGCGTATCATATATAAAACTGTTGGTGTGTGAGATTGTTTTGTTTTCAAAACGTTTCTTTTGTCCATTACAATACTTTTAATGCAATATTTTGTTTGTTGTTTCTCATTAAAAAAGTAGTTCATTCATCTACAGGAAAAGAGGTAATTAATAACAGGCCCCCCCAGGGGGCTTACATCTAGTAAGTACGTGTTTGGCGAACACGGGGCCCCGAGCTGAGTCTGGCATTGCTTCCACTTACTTGTGCCATGCTCCTTCCTTTCTCTTTTCTGACCTCCCTTGGTCACCTCTTGTTCTTTTCGATCCCGACGCCATTAGGGCTAGGGTATCTTTCATTTTCCTCTTCTTCTCTTTCCTCTTCTTCTCTTTCCTCTTCTTCTCTTTTTTCTTCTTTCCCCCGCAGGGAACTCAGTTTACACTGAGTATGGGTTTGGCGAACCCACGGCCCCGAGCTGGGAACTGGTACTGCGCCACCAGTCCTCGGACACCGTAACCTTTGGACATGCTTCAGCGACCACCATTGGCGCGATGGTGGAAAGTTGCTTGTTTTAAAGGGCGGAGATCTTGCCTTCATTGGCCGGGTCGCGAGGAAGGATTAAACCTCTATAAAAAACCCCTCAACCTCAAGGTGTGTTACGCGCCGATGAGGTGAATGGGTGTTGAGGTCAAACACTCTCTAGCGTTTCAACCTCTGGGGCAACTGCCGCACCTCAGTTGAGCAAGGCTTAGTGGCGTGATGCGGGGGCTCCACGTCACCGGACATTTATTTCCCCCGAACTCGTGGGACACAATCACTGATTCCTGTTTTCCCCTGCCTTGCGAAGTGGGCGAGTCGCAAGGTAAGTACTCCGCCCCAGGGTCTTTGAAGCGGCCGAGGGTTGCCAGCCCTCCCGCTTCAGAAACCAAAAAGGAAGAGTTAAAGAGCATTCCTTATGAGAATGTTTTTGTTCTTATGAACCGTATAGACGGGACACTTGAAAAAGTGTCCCCGTTCTATATATTTAAAGGTCTACAAGGTCTCGTGGGTACATTAAAGACAATAAAAAGGTTAAGGAACGGTGCAATGCTGCTTGAAACAAAAACAAGCAAGCAAGCATTGAAATTACTTGAGTGTAAAATGCTTGGCGAGTTCCCTGTCAAGTGCGAACTCCATACTGCACTTAATCGCAGTAAGGGGGTCGTAACTTGCAGGGACATAATGGACATGTCAACAGAAGAGCTTGTTGTAGAATGGGAAGCTGACAATGTAGTTGAGGTCAGTCAGATCATGAGGAAGGTAAATGGTGTTCTCGTGAAGACCAGTTCCTTCATCGTGACATTTGACTGTCCTAAACTACCAAAAGATCTGAAGGCTGGATGGCTGAACCTGCCGATCCGTCCCTTTATTCCAAATCCTCTGCGCTGTTTCAAGTGTCAGAGGTTTGGACACACGACGACATCGTGTAAGGGACGTGACACGTGTGGAAAGTGCGGAAAGGAGGCACACGAACCCGGCGTCTCATGCCCAGGGCCTGCAAAGTGCATTAATTGCACAGGCAGTCACCCGGTATGGAGCAGGGAGTGTGTCGCCTTTCTTGAAGAAAAGAATATTCAGGAAATCAAGACTACGGAGAAGATCCCGTACGGTGAGGCGCGGAAGAAATACAGGGCTTTACACCCTGTATTTTCTACCAGTTACTCCACCGCAGCCAAGACTCCAAAACAGATGAAGAACGTATCTGTTCAGGCCGATTTCACTGACGTGTCTACGACAACGTCGTGCACATGTCAGTGCAAATGCGGAAAGGAAGATTCCTCAGTCGTTCCAGTTAAGGCACAACCACCAACAACAGTGCCTACAAAGAAACCTAATCCAAGAAAAACGTCATGTAGCATTAAACCTACCACCGTAACTATAACTACAAAGCCACAGACAAAGACAAAACATGTTTCTACGGCTAAAACCGTGAACCTTGTTGAATCTCTAAAAATATCTAAAACACCTTCCAAGAAATCGCAGAGACGTAAAAAGAACGTCTCTGTGCTTTCTTCCTCCGAGTCTGAATGTGTAATTTCCGATGGTGACGCGGAAATACACATTCACGAACCTGACCCCGGAGGATCGAAACACTAATGGCTTCCATACTTCAGTGGAACCTTAATGGCTATAGAACGCAACGTGAAGAGTTACAACTCTTAGCGCGTCGTAATCCGATATGTATCTGCCTGCAAGAGACACACCTTTCACCAGAACATTCACCCTCTCTGCGAGGATACAGCAGCTTCAGATATGACGACACCACGGGAGATCGAGCAAGAGGAGGAGTTGCCGTGTTTGTTAGAAACACTATCCTCTGCTCGCCTGTTCTCCTACAAACTCACATCCAGGCTATAGCAGTCAGAATTCATAGTGAACCATCTATGACCGTGTGTTCTATCTATCTTCCTCCGACACGAGATTTTTCGGAGATCTCCCTCAGAGATTTAATTCAGCAGCTCCCTCGACCATTCCTCCTCCTTGGAGATTTCAACGCCCACAGTGTACTGTGGGGCTCGTCGAGCGATTGCCCCAGGGGCCGTCTGCTGAATTGCCTCTTTGAGGAAGAAGATTTATGTCTATTAAACACCGGGGAGATGACCCACTTTACTTTAGGCACGGGTTCATGGACTGCTATAGACCTGTCAGTTTGCTCTCCTGAAGTTGCTGATGTCTTTCAATGGAGGGTAGAAGATGATCTGCATGGTAGCGACCATCATCCTATCTGGTTGTCCTTGCAGGAACGTGTGACTGTTCCCGAAAGCAAGCCACAGAAATGGATTCTCAGTAAGGCTAATTGGACACAATACCGTTCCCTGTCTGTCTTCAGAGAAACGGGTAATGTCCAAGAGAGGGTCGACCATCTGACCCAGGTGATTCATCATGCCGCTGATGAATCCATTCCGAAAACATCTAATTTTCCGCGAAGACCTCATGTCCCCTGGTGGAATGACGCATGTCGCTCCGCCATTCGGGCAAGACGAAGAACATTGCGGAGATTTAAGGCTAGTCCATCTCCGGAAAACCTCGCCGCATATCGGATTGCTAGAGCAAAAGCGCGCAGAACCATCAAAGAATCCAGATCCACCTCCTGGAAAGCGTTTCTAAGCACCATTAAGAGAACAACATCGTCCACTAAAGTATGGGAGTCCATCCGAAAGATATCTGGAAGGTATTCTCGAGTCCCAATATCTGGACTCAATTATCAGGGTCGGATTCTCACCAACAGCAGAGAAATGGCAACAGCAATGGCTGAATATTTTGCTGACTTAACATCTACAGCAAACTGCGATCCTGATTTCGCGAGAGAAAGGGAAACAGCAGAGAGCACATCTTTTGACTTTCGTTCCACCAACTGGGAACCCTACAACTCTTCCTTCTCTCTGTGGGAACTTGAGTCAGCTCTAGCGACAGCCCACAACACTGCTCCTGGCCCCGATTCAATTCATTATGAAATGCTGAGACAACTTAGTCTCGAATCGAAAGAGTACCTTCTGGATATCTTTAATCTTTCATGGACCGAAGGAGTATTCCCTAATTCCTGGAAGGAAGCAACGCTTCTCCCTTTACTAAAACCTGGTAAGGACAAAACGAACATTGGTAGTT
>NNCF01130728.1:21996-43581 GCA_002313205.1 Laupala kohalensis
GGATTCAAAAATTTCAGCAAAAATTCCTAGATAAGATAAAAAGTTAGCTAGAGTTATAATGCTAATAGAATGTCAATATGTTTGTAATTTAACACAAAAAATTTATTTTACATGTACAAATTATTATTGAACTATATATTACACTGAGTAGTGTGTTTAAAAATCATAAGAATTGAAATAACACTAAATTCACAATTTATTGTTACAATAAACACACCCCTAGACAAAGCCTAGAGAACCTGAATAAGATATCCAAATTTACAAATTATCCGAACTTTCCACTTCTGAATTCTGAAAGTTTGAATACTCTGACCAGAATTGCCCCAGAAGGAAATGCCATAACGTAAATGGGAGTAAATGTTAGCAAAATATATGCAATGGGAAATACGTGGACTAACTACTTTAACTAAGATTCGGAATGCGTAACGCAATTTGCTTAATTGGGAATTAATTTTGTCAACGTGACAATTCCATTTGACGTTGTCTTGGATATGGAGACCTAAGAATTTTGTATTCGTAACAGTTTTTAACTGTATTCCGTTTAAAGAAAGAGAAACCTGGGGTAAAGATTTTGTGATACTATTGTGAAATGACATACACTGTTTTGTCAGTGTTTACAGTAAGATGATTTGCATGGAACCAAGCCGAAAGGTTAGACAAAACATTTTGAGCGTTGGCGTGTTTAGATAGTAAATTAGTGTCATCAGCAAAAATATACCCTAGCGTCAGGATCGAAAAGAACAAGAGGTGACCAAGGGAGGTCAGGAAAGAGAAAGGAAGGAGACTTACACAAGTGGAAGTAATGCCAGACTCAGCTCAGGGCCCCGTGCTCACCAAACATGTACTTACTAGATGTAAGTCCCCTAGAGGGAAAGATAATATAAATGGCATTTGTTTTTTGAAGAAATTCTTATCCCTTGGGTGATCCATCTATTGTATTTCTTTGTGTTAATTATCTTGCATTTTATGGGAAAGCTAGAGTTGTAATGTTTTAGGAATATTGAGATAAATAAATTACAGCTGACTTCTAAGCTATTAGTCAAGGAAAAATAGACATTCCACAAAGCAAAAATTCGCATAGTATAAATTGGTATACATCTTACAGTCAATACTTCAAATGAAATATCAAAAGTCCCCCATCGAGCAGACTTGTGCTGAAAATTTTATTCAAGGTCAAATGTCACGAAAGAAATGGTTTTTCGAAAATATCTCCTCAGCAATACGTTTTATCGCAAAAATAATTAAAAATTTTATAGATTATAAAATTTCTCACAAAAAAGGTCCTGGTATGTTTGTTTTTCCTCCGAAGCATCATTCGCGAGCTAGCGCGGTTTAAAAAACCGATTACTACAGAGTTGGGTCCACACTGCACAATTTCGAGTAAACGCACACGGACTTACACTCCTCTAACTTAATACGCACTTTTATTTTCTAATTTAGTTGCGTACTTATAGTATTTGTACTGTAAATATCAAGAAAACTTCGTTTTGCAATTAATTATTATTATTAGAATGTGCATATNGAATTATTATTACTAGAATGTGCATATGTAATATACTTGATTGTAGTTACAATACATTCCTATTGTAATTACGTCTGGTATATGGTCGGGGATAACCCACATTTTCCCCAGTTTTTCGATATTTTGATGGGTTTTTTTTTTTCGAAATACTGAAGTACTATATCCTGGTACGTTATTTTAAAAACGACTAACCAATGCAAATTGTACAAAATTTAATGCTCTTTAACTTTTGTAGTGTGATGTTTTCGGCTAGAACGCGTTGTTTATGAATTACAAGCAAAAAAACTGAAAAGAGTAAGAAAATTTCAAGGTTTTTTGGGTGTTCTTAAGTTAGCACAGGATTATCGAATTGGGAAACTTGGATTCTACCTGTACTTGGAATGTACCTGGTGCCTGGACGAGTATTAATCGAGGGTATATCAATTCTCAGAAAATACGAATTTTCACCTAAGTTTATTGAAGCAGTCGGTGTGTAGAATTTTTGCATAGGTTATTATGTTTATTGTCTACGGTCTAAGTCGAAGCGAAGACGGAGTTACAGACAATAGCTAAATGTTTCTTGATAGACTGCGACAGATAAGCGTTTACAAGGCTTACCAGCTAAATATTTGTACGAGACTGACACCAAAGAGTTCTTTAATTAGACTATGACGTCACATCTGATTTTATTTCCATTTCATAATGCAAAGTGAATAATAAAAATTGTAATTGTAACAATGTTAGGTTCATTGNGGAGTTGTGCTTTTCTGTGGGCCGAAGAACTGTCGACACAATTAGTGCAACGCAAAATGAAACGGAGACAACTTTCTCTCGCGGAAAGGTGACTTTAATTGAATCCAGAAGTTTAACAAGGTAAAGTCTTGCATCAGGGAAGGGGAGCGTTCTGGTTGTCCTGCGGAGGTGTCAACTACAGTCACACTGCAGCGTGTAGAAGAAATTATCCGTAAAAAATCATTTGGGTGGCTGCCTTTTGAAACTGTAAATTATGTGCATCGTGTAAATAATTTTATGTTCTTCTTCTGATTAGGCTCTTCAACCGAACGTAGCTCTTAACCAACTCAGTTACATTAGAATGAAGCACTATAAGAATAAAAGGCTCTAAATACCTTTATGTTGACAAGTCCTAAAGTCCCAATTAATGAAAACTATAAGAATATGCCTTTTACGTCAAGTCACCATATTTGTTATTAACTATATATTTCCTATAAAAAATTGTTATTTCTTCGGAACACAAAATCCGAAGTAATGTTGTCCACGCGTTTTCCAGGAACTTACAATATGCATTAGCCGACTTTGGACCCAAATGGCGGCATGAAAATAATTGTCTACCTTCTTGTTCTTTAGATCTTGGCGTTCTTCATGAAGCCATCTTTCTCTGGTATTATTTTGGTGTAATAGGAGCCCACTATCTAATGTTCTTTACCATACGAGTGTGGCTCATGCGTTTCACATGACCAAGCCATGCTAATCTTCTGGCCTTGATTTCACTGACAATGCTATATTGGTTTATTAATTCGTGTAATTCTTCATTTGTTTTCTGTCCTAAACTTCTCAATTTTTGTCGAGCCAAAGATCTTTCTCAATTTCTTTATCTCAAATACAATTAATTTGGGCACTATTTTTTTTTCATTGTCCAGGTCTCACAGGCGTACATTAACACTAGTTTAACTATTGTGTTATATTATTGTAATTTCGTCTTTCAAGAAAGGATTCTATTGGAGAACGGTTGTTTATACACATCGTATGCTTTACGGCCCATAGCAATCTTCTCTTTTGTTTCTTCTTCAATGCAATTGTCGGTGTCAACAATTGTGTCTCGTAGAGTAAAGAAAGTTACTATTACAATTTTTTTGTTTTCACATTCAAAATCAGATGACGTACTTTACCTTCTTTACCATTTCATGTATATTGCTTTCCTTTCGTTGATTATCAGACCTATTTTTTGTGACTCCGCTCTCAAATTAACACGTTCTTTTATGGAATGTTGAGTTTTAGGTATAATCAATACATCAGCTACATATGCGCAGAACATGTTTGAGTTGGTAAGTTCCCTCTCACTTCTAAGCTTCAATACCAGGTTGAACACAATGGCTGAAAATGTCTCCTTGTTTATCACCTTTTCTTCACTTCAAATGTTTCTGTGTACTCGTTATCTATTCCCACTTTGCAGTGGGAGTTATGGAAGATCATTAGTCATGACAATATTTTTTCTTCTGAGTTTATGATAAACATCAAAGTTTTTTAGTCTCTTATAATTTCTTGACGATCATTACCATCAGTTTCCTGAGTTCCTGTGTTACATCAAAGTTCTTTGGTCTCTTACATATCCTTGATCTCTCAACACTAGAAGGTTTGTTTGTAGACTACAAACAAGTTGTGAATTTGGATAAAAGATAGGATATTTGTCTTATTCTGTACAATATTTTTCTCTTCCAATATCCTCGCGCGGCTAATAGCTTAACTACCATAGTACCCCCCAGGGGACATACATCTAGTAAGTACGTGTTTGGCAAACACGTGGTCCCGAGCTGAGTCTGGATTTACTTCCACTTACTTGTGGTAAGCTCCTTCCTTTCTCATTCCTGACCTTCCTTGGTCACCCCTTGTTCTTTTTTATTCCAACGCTATTAGGGCTAGGGTATTTTTCATTTTCCTAATTTTTGTCCCCCCTCTAATTTTTGCCTACCCCTCATTCTTTGTCCCCCCCCCTTCATTTTTTGTCCTCATTGTTTTGATGTAAGTTTTGATGTTTTGGTATGTTGTAATTCAAAAAGGTTTTTAGTGGGTTGAGTCGTTCGGCGAGTCCCACACGCGGGGAGAGTTATGTTGGTTCTCCCTAGTGCGTAATTGCAATTTCACAACCTGTACAAGTTTTTAGGGCTCCAGTGACCTTTGATGACGACGAGCCGTAAAGCCACACAAAAAAATTACCATAGTAGTATTTGTAAGTGGGAAATTTAGCTTAGTGCTTTTGGAGCTTATCTACACGGAGCGGTAGGAGGTGGAAGGTAGAGGGCCATCGTTAGTAGCTGAGCCAGTTAGTTGGNTCATTTTTTGTCCTCAATGTTTTGAAGTTTTGGTATGTTGTAATTCAAAAAGGTTTTTAGTGGGTTGAGTCATTCGGCGAGTCCCACACGCGGGGAGAGTTATGTTGGTTCTCCCTAGTGCGTAACTGCATTTTCACAACCTGTACAAGTTTTTAGGGCTCCAGTGACCTTTGATGACGACGAGCCGTAAAGCCACACAAAAAAATTACCATAGTAGTATTTGTAAGTGGGAAATTTAGCTTAGTGCTTTTGGAGCTTATCTACACGGAGCGGTAGGAGGTGGAAGGTAGAGGGCCATCGTTAGTAGCTGAGCCAGTTAGTTGGGGTTACCAAAAACGTGGTCCTCGTGGAGGGGTTAATAGTTGTTATTAGTAATATAGTTATTTATACTAGGAGATATATTGTTCTAGAAATCAGAAATAACGCTTTGCTTTGTCTGTGGGACGCAACGGGTTTCGCTATAACATAAGGAAAAATGAATATTCATGAAAATACGTCTATTGATTTTTACATCGTTTATCCATTAAATGGAAGAGAAATACTCATTATTGCATACATTGTTCTTTCAATTGTTTTGTTACAGTTTCACAATTTTTTTCGTCTTCATCCAGAGAACCACAAGCAGCTTCCCACATCTCACATAACTCTTTGCATGATTCTCTAAAATTTCTGTAATTGAAATAAATACATTAGGTGTATCAATCGTATTAGATTATTTAAATATATTTTTATGAAAATTGTTCATTTTTCCCCTACTCTTTTCCTCTAAATTGCAAGGTCATGTTCAAGTGATTGGGAAGGAGAGATGTTGGGTAGCCCGGAGAATGTTACACAGACTTATCTAGAAGACATATTATTGTCCGCACAGCCAAAGAAAAGTAATGAGATGTAACCAATGAAGTGAAAACACGGTGTGGTCATATGTCTGCTGCGGGGGTATAGCCTAACGTAGCTCCACCCATTTCACACGGCACCCACAGAAGCGCTGCTATAACCCTTGGAAAAGCAAACTTCATAAACGTCGTGTGTCGTATCGGCCAAAGGTGAGATCAAACACACTGACCGTCGCAGCAGGCATATCAATCACCAACAGTTCAGCGATAAGCTTACTTCATTAATGGAAAAATATTAATAAAATTTTAACAAACAAATCCTTTCCAAGTAAGTTTTTGGATTTTTATAAATGTTTCGGTGTTTGTCTCATTTGAAGCAGACAAATTGTACACAAATAGATCGGTTATGCTATAAATACGATTGAAAATACTGAATTATAGTTAATGATAGAATATTGTGTATCTTTACAACATATAATAGGAAAAAAACGCATATATTGTTTTCAAGACAAAACATTATTAAATAATAATCACTAATATTCATTTGTCTTAGACGCGACTCCGTTTAATGTAACGTACGAGTAACAAAACGTCTTTGAATGAAAGTTAACTCTACAAACAGAATCCGAACCAGCGATGTTAAGCAATAATTGGCAAAGAAATACGAGGATTGTAAGATTCTACAAATATAAAATATGTTCCTAGAGCTGTTCAATTGAAAAATAAAATTCGGTATAGAATTAAAAAATTCAACTACTACCTAATTATAAAGGAATCACAAACAAGATACGCCCAAAGTATCCGGCTATAGTGTAGCGTTTCCTTGGAATCCTGGATGGAAAATGAACACGTGTACAGTATTTAAGTTCAACGTTGACCCCAGTTGATCCTCTTTCCCCAGTTGCGTATGAAGGGTTTTGTGTGGGCGGCAGAACCTAAGAATAAGCGCGTAACGTAAAACGCCCACGTGTCTACAGCGACAAAAAGAGTCGGCAATATCNACGTCTTTGAATGAAAGTTAACTCTACAAACAGAATCCGAACCAGCGATGTTAAGCAATAATTGGCAAAGAAATACGAGGATTGTAAGATTCTACAAATATAAAATGTGTTCCTAGAGCTGTTCAATTGAAAAATAAAATTCGGTATAGAATTAAAAAATTCAACTACTACCTAATTATAAAGGAATCACAAACAAGATACGCCCAAAGTATCCGGCTATAGTGTAGCGTTTCCTTGGAATCCTGGATGGAAAATGAACACGTGTACAGTATTTTAGTTCAACGTTGACCCCAGTTCATCCTCTTTCCCCAGTTGCGTATGAAGGGTTTTGTGTGGGCGGCAGAACCTAAGAATAAGCGCGTAACTTAAAACGCCCACGTGTCTACAGCGACAAAAAGAGTCGGCAATATCGCAATTTTGGCATTGACTCTTCAACTTTCACGCGGTCTTTAGGCTCCTCCCTCATTACTTTTCTTTGGCTGTGGGGAGTATACGTGACGCATTTACCTCTGAGAAGAATATTGAGCTATAGTGTAACAAATACTATTAGTACTAACGGATCATCACAAATGTGCTTGTAATTATTTTGTCCCCATGTTTCGAAGCACAAGCTCAATGAGACGAGAAGAAATATACTAAACGGAATGTGCTTCACCATTGTTCCTAACACCAGTATTCAGCTGAAAGAAAGAAAAAATCTCTCTGAAATACCAAGCAACATATTTTGATGAATAAAACTTTAATGACTCACCAAGAGAACTATTAACTACGATCGTAAATAGAGTTATAGATAGAGGTTTTGTTTATGTCGTAAAAAAATTCCCTTTTACGTTCTTTTTATCTACATCACAGGTAGATATTTTACTTCTTCGGAGTGTAATGCCTGAATGAAGAAAACATTCCGCTCGGCCGTCATTCTTTTGCATGCTTTTGTGAATGTTAAACGATCTATTGAATAATGGCTATACCGCTATACAATTAAACGATAAATACAAATAAAATAGATACTCAATTCATAGAATCAATCAGTCATGTTGCTGTAAACTTTTATTGCTATTGTAAGGTGCCTCAAAAACCAATTTTTAGCTTTTAAATTAAGTGTCACCNTTTGTAAGGTGCCTCAAAAACCTATTTTTAGCTTTTATATTAAGTGTCACCGGATGAACTACGCGTTCCGTTTTTCCTTCTGGTAGAGGCGGATTTATCATACGGGTTCTCTAGGCTTGTCTAGGGGCGTGTCTATTGTAACAATAAATCGTGAAGTTAGTGTTATTTCAATTCTTATGATTTTTAAACACACTACTCAGTGTAATCTATAGTTCAATAATAATTTGTACATGTAAAATATTTTTTGTGTGTAAAATTACAAACATATTGACATTTTATTAGCATTATAACTCGCAGCTAACTTTTTATCTTATCTAGGAATTTTTGCTGAATCCGCCTCTGCCTTTGGGCCCTTGATCGGAATTGATGGGATGGTCCCTTGCTTGCTTCCGGAGAGTAAATTAGTTTTTTTTACCTCCAGGTGGTCATACGCAGTTTGTACTGTTTTTTTGGCAATAAATTTATTCCATGGTCTACGCGGTGAATCATTTAAATCTAGCAATAAGGTTTCTTCCTCTGGACGCCTTAGCACGGACGCAGCCCGTTATATGGGGGTCTGGGGGTGTAATCCCAGTGAGCAAGGCGAGTAAAATAATATAAATACCGATGTCTCATACACCACATTAATTAACACAATAGGGATCACAGACTATACATAACGGATAAAAAACGACGGAAGTACGTGTGTGAAAGAAATCGCGGTGAAAGCACGACGCAAACCGATCTCAGTGTTCGCAAATGAGGAGCGACAGCACGACGCGTGCTCCGAATCCGAGGACCACACTCCCTAACGGGGTACTATTTTGTTACAGAAACTAAAGCTTGTCCAGATTCCTCATGAAATACCTCTTGAGTTTGAGTAAAAATGTGAATCATGAACGTTGTAGTTTTCAATGAATTTGTTGAACTGTGCTCAATGCATGGCCGATTAAAAATTTTAATTTTACTCATTGTTTCAATACAAGACATGGGTGTTTTAAAGATGTTTAATTTTCGCACAACAATGTTAAAAACGGGAACATCTTTACGCAATNCGGGAACATCTTTACCCAATGTCATTTTCGAGAACAAACAACACCCAAGAGGAGCACAGTACATGATACTTGAACGAAGAAATTATATATGAAAGTAGTTATAATTCATTATTTTTTATTTGATAATTACATTGAAATTTTGTTCCAAAATATCTTTATACAGAACAAAATGTTTTAGCTCTCTTACTATTCCCTGTCTACATACCGACTACGATTTTTATTTTACATACAAGTAACGGAAATATTCTTTGTCATTTAAGAGAAATTTCTGAACATTAATTACAAATTTTGCTTCAATCTTAATATCTAATTAGATAGTTAATTATATTAGTAATACAATGTAAATAAATGTGTTGCCTAACCTATATGAATGGTATTTTGTTGATAAAATTTTGTCATTACCTAAATTCACGTTGTCTATAAACGTATAATATTAACCGGAAGTCCGGTAGAATTAACTAAAAACAGACAAATCATGAATTTATGCAAAATGGTAGAACGTAATCTGTGAAATAACCACTAGCTTGTCATAGAATCTAGTAAATACAAAGTAACTTACCTGGAAAGCAATTCAGCAGAGACTGCTTTGAAATTTAGGATTGAAAGTAGGAACCTGAAATTCTTTAAACGATAAAAATTCATATCATGTCTTGAGAGTATATATTTTGTCATAACTGTCATCTGGATATTGCAGAATGGACGTTTGATTAGAAATGGACTGTATAACGCACCTAATATGTAGTCCAACTGATTCTGATATCACAACTTTCATGACCAGACAAAATCACACTTTTTCTCATGAATTACTGGTAAAGGTTTTCATTGCTGATAACATTTGGCCGCCATATCTGCAAGATACAACGTAGGCATTTATTTATAACCTAGAGTTTCCTTTTGGTGTCTTCAGTAGTAAGCCAAGTTTTACAGCCATACAACTTTACAGAGTAAGTGGGCCTTGGACTCTCTCAACAAGATGATACAAACAAATTCGAGTAAAAAGAATTCAGATAATAAAATAAATACGAATGAGTCCTACACCAAATTAACATAATAGGAACACGACGTGGGATTCTAACGTATAAAAAATCTTAATTCTACTCAATATTTCAATACAACAAGTATTTTAACACATGCATTTTAAATAGTATTTCAACATATCATTGAACAATGTTAAAAAGATGAATATCTTTACCCAATGCCATTTTCGAAAATATTTTGTTATATCCTGTTTTGTGTACATAAAGATAGTACAAAAGATGATACATGAATGGAAATATTCTGCATTTGAAGAGTAATGTACCATTATTTTATTTTATTAAAGAACATATATTCCAAACTATATTTTTTAGAGAATAATATATATTTTTTAGAGAGAATATATTTAGATCTCATACTATTCCCTGCTTACATGCTGAGTAAGATTTATATTTTACTCACAAATAATGTAACTATTCATTGTCATTTAAGAAAAATTGCAGAGCAATAATTTTAAATTTTGCTCCAGTCTTAATATGATAGTTAATTTTTTTTTATACAATGTAAATAAATAACTTAATTAACCTATTTGAGATGTATTATTTAGTCATTACCTAAATTCAGGTTCGATTTTGAACTTGTAGTATTGATCGGAAGTCCGGTGGAATTAAAAAGAAGCTGACAAATATTTAATTGATGCCAAACGATAGTACGTCGACTATGAAATAACCCCTAGCTTGTCCTCGAGTCTGAAAAGTACAAGACAACTTACCTTCAAAGCATTTTAGCAGACTGTACCTTGAGACCAAGGTTTGCAAGAAATCCTTATATACTTATTTAAGTTATCAAAATTCATATCTTCTGTGTTTTTATTTTGTCATGAGAGTCTTCTCGAAAGTGCAGAATGGACGTTTGATAGAATTGACTTTAAATTGCCTTAAATATATAGTCCAACTGATTCTGCTATCACAACTGTCATGACCGCACCAAATTACAATTTTTCTCATCCAATTACTCGTAAATCTATTTCTTCATCTGAATCATACCAACAAGTCATGTCAGTGCAAGTCAAAATATCAGGGCACGATAATATCAACGTAATAGATCTATAAAAATATACCAGGGTTTGCTATAAGTCATATATCTAATATATTCAACTTCATGTTAAGAACTGGATATTTTCTGGTTATCTACAAACATCCTACAATCATTTCAATCTCCAAACCTAAATGTATATGTAAGGGCGAGGGAGAATATTTAATTCTCGAAATAAAGGTTTACATGAATTTCGGGGGTTAGATTTACAGATCGAATTATTCTCTTTTGAATTCTAAAAGTTTGAATGCTCTGAGTGTATTGGGCCCAGAAGATAATGCCGTACCGTAAATGAGAATATACATTTGCAAAATACACGCGGCGAGAAATGTGTTGAGTAATAATGTTGGCTAAAATTCATAATGCATAGCATATTTTGCTTAGTATGGAATTCAAATTATTAATATGGCAATTCCATTTGAGGTTTCCCTGAATATGAATCCCTAAAAATTTTGTTGTCTTGACTGATTTTAATTGGGTTCCGTTTAGCGAAAGGGATGTAGGAGGAAGAGATTTCGTTTCACTATTGCGAAATGACATTGATACTATTTTATCTGTATTAACGATGAGACGATGGCTTTGTTTCAGAAAGGTAATATTGACATACTTTATTTTCAACATGGGAAAAATCTACTTGCTGATGCCTGCTACTGATGTGTCAATTCACGGATGCCATATGAGTGCAGTTTTGAGAGAACAATTTCGTGATCGATTACGTCGAATGCTTTCGAAAAATCAAGAAAAATACCTTTTGGATTATCTCCACGGTCAGGAGAGTTGGTAATATTATTTAGAAAAAAAAATATGGCGCTGTTAGTTGAAAGGGATTTCCTGAAATCGAGCTGATCGTTTGAGAGAATATTATTATGCGATAAGAAGTCTAAAAGTCTCTTATAGAAGAGTTTTTCCAGGATTTTTGAGAAAGTTGACAATACTAATATGGGTCGATAGTTTCCAACATCATGTTTATTTCCTTTCTTATGTAATGGTTTCACTTTCGCTGTTTTTAAATACTTCAGGAAGGACACCTTCCGACAATGATTTATTGAAAATATGAGTGAGTGGATTTAATATTACGTGAGAGGAATATTTTACTCTAAATTCAGGTATATTATCTATCCCTGCTGAATACTTATTTTTTTAAGAACTGATGACACTCATACCTTCACTGGAGTTAGTCTCGGTAGTGAACACAATGCGCTACGTGTGTGAATGTATTTGGTGGACATTGGTTTTGAGTTACTGATTTCGATATTTTATCAATTTTTGAGAAATAATTAAACAAATTTGCGATGTCCTTTGGATTTGATACAATTTTGCCATCGTCTAGTAGGAAAATGTTTTCTTGGCGATTTTCTGAAGGGGATGTGTAATTCTTTATAATATTCCACATGGTTTTAGACCGGTTGTTCGATTCTATTATCTATCTGTCACTTTCCATTTCTTTAGTTGCATAGACCACTTTTCTGAGAATGGATTTGTATTCATGGAAATAATCATGAAATTCGGGTGGTTGGTTATTGAGTTTTGAAAGATAATATAAATGACTTTTTTTTAAAGAAATTCTAAGCCCTTTAGTTATCCATCGATTGTGATTGCTTACTTTAACTAACTTGCGTTTTACAGGGAAGCAAGAGTTGTAATACTCCAAGAATATAGACAAAAATACATTGAATATATCGTTGGTGTTTTCACACTTCTACACGTCATCCCACGCTTCCTGATGTAAAAGATTTTTTAAAATTGTTATCTTTTTTTCGTTGAACTGTCTTGTAATCTTGTAGAGGTTGTTTCGTGGTTTTAATTTATCTTCAATAGTTACTATTTGGGCAAAGTGGTCGCTATACCCCGGTTTAAATACTTGAGATATGTATATAAGTCTACTGTTGACAATTATCTGGTCCAGCAATGTTTCGGATGAACCAGAGACGCGAGTGGGGTCGATTATCGTAGTAACAAGATTGAATCGATTCTTGGGATTGTGCGCGGAATCCGATTCACTGAGGAAATCAATGTTGAAATCGCCACAGATAACAATATATTTCGTATATTTCTCTGTGTTACACGTTTTAATACTATTTCGAAATCAGAAAAAATATTTCAAGTTCTGATTCAGGAGGTCTGTAAATACACAAACTACAAAGTTTTTATCGGTCAAATGAACTGCAGAGAGTTCGGAAATACCATCCAAGCAGAATTTCTCGTGACCTAACAGTAGGGAGGATAAAATGTCATTTCTAACGTATATACTTGTTCCGCCATGAGGATATTACCTTTGAAATTTTGTCGACAGTAAAAACTAATTAAAGAATAATTTGGAATAAGTGTACTTTTTGTGTCATCATCAGAAAGTCAATACTCTGTTAGACATAACAAATCAAATGGATAGTCTAGTAAAGGAATTTTGATATCTACTACTTTGTTGGAAAACGACTGAACATTATGATGTAAGACAGTTATTTCATTTGCTCGAGGGATGCAATTGAATTCAGATGGTTCAGGAGAGTTTATATTTAATTGTCATCTTCGAGTAACACATCGAACTCTCGACTGCAAATTACAACCGTGTTTGGGACCGGAAAGAGTCGGGTTGGGGCCGGTGAAACAGACTTGGACGGGAGAGGTGAGATAAGGGGCGGAGACAGGAGAGGAGATGCTAGTGGGGAGAGACGGAGAAAGTGGCGAGGTAGCAATGGGGTGGTTGGTGGATTTGGTGTAGGTTGAGGAGGTGAGGTAAGGTATGTAGCTAAGAGAGAAGAGAAGCGATTCCAAGACGGTCTCAGATGAAGGCCGTGCCGGGTAAAGTCCTTGGCAGAAAGTTGGGATTGTAGATCAAAAAATGTGTTTCTGTCTGCCAGGTGCTGTCTTAAAGTGATGTTTGCGTTATTGATTTTGTTGTTCAAGTGTGGCATGTTGTAGCGTGGAGGTAGGCTAGAAAGTATGATGTTAGTACTTTGGTAGGTCTGTTTGAGTTTTTGCATATGTTCACTAGGGTTGAATTGATCACCCAATTTTAAATCGTTTTACCCACCAATAATATTTACGGTGTCCCGCTCTGTGAGTTTTTCCATGTGGGTGTCCAGTTCTCTGATAACTTTAGCCAAAAGAGCGTTTGGCTTAAAGAAACCGGATGCAGAGAAAGGGCTAGGAACAATTCCACGCATAATGGAGGACATTTGGCGGTCATGGGAATCAGCTAAAATTAAAACGCTAGATTTTTGCGTGTAAGTGTTGTCTTTCACAGTGTTGGGATCACAATTTTACATGCTTTTGGACACTTGTGCTGACCAGTGTGGGGTTTTCGGGGAGGAGGGTTAACGGGTTTGGTTGCGGAATAGGATGGGGTGAAAAAAGTGGGAAAGGGGGGAAATGGGACGTGTCCTCTAACACGCTAAAACTATTTTGTGTCAAGAGAGGCAATGGTGCATGTGGTTTTGATGGAACCGGGTGACAGCAGTTGGAAGGTCGGCGAAAATCCGTAACCACCGCTATTGTTTTTATTGACCTCCTCCAAAGCACTGATACGAGTATCGCTATATTGCACTAAGTGTTCGTACGCTGCGCAATAAAGTTCCACCACTACGCAATAAAGTTCGTTCAGTAGAACGAACGAGAAGATTCCAGCCGTTTCGCGCTCAGTTCTGAGTCAGTGACGTCAAAGGAAGCAAACAGAATATAAGGGCGAGCAATTTGCGATCTTTTTCAGTGCTAAGCGGAAGCATGGGAAGGGGACGAGCTACGGATCTTGCGGTACGTAATCAAATCATGCATCACCAACATGTTATTTCGCAGCGCCAAGTGGCCGAACATTCCGCTTGAACCAATCTACAGTGTGCATTATTATAAAACGTTTCACTGTAACTGTAAATAGCTGTCCGGGAAAGGTTGGGTGTTTACTTTTGGTAAAATATTTCGTGATTTTGTAACTTCTAATCTTTGCAAATTTTAAATTGAAGAATGACTATTAGTAAAAAAATGATTGGTAAATTTACTTTTAATAATAATAATACGTTTATTGTCAAAAAAGTACAAAGTGCGTAAAACCACATGGAGAACAATAAACTAATTGAGTCTGCGGAAGCAAGCAAGGGACCATCCCATCACTTCCGATCAAGGGTCCTAAGGCAGAGGCGGATTGAAAAAATTTCAGCAAAGATTCCTAGATAAGATGAAAAGTTAGCTGCAAGTTATAATTCTAATAGAATATCAACAGGTTCGTAATTTAACACAAAAAAATTATTTCACATGTACAAATTATTATCGAACTACAGATTATTCTGTATATAGTGTTTATAATTCATAAGAATTGAAATAACACTAAATTCACGATTTAAAGAAACAATATTACAGAAAAGTGTTGTATTTTTTAAATTTGTTTTTGAATAGTATTGTGTTACAAATGTCATAGATTTCTGAATCAGCTTCTTGAGGTGACGAATCACGAAATTTGATGCAACAAATCGCAAGTGTACCTATGCATTGGTGTCTTGTCGTTTGATTCGTAAATTATAATAGCTCCTAGAACACATTAGTTTCCCCAAGATGAAAACTATTTTAGAGTTGTCTTCGTTTTTTAATTAAGAAAACAATTGGTACATAACTTAACTTAGATAAGAAATGGACTTACAGAAAATTGCAGACTATAACATAACATACGTAAAATAATAAACAAATACAGTATCATACTTAAAACGACATAAAATAAGCAATACAATAAAAAAGGGGAACCATCGGCAGCACATTGAGTGCTTTCATTTGAAACTAAAATGAAAATTAATTACAAGGTAATTTTAAGTTTGTTCTTAAGTGTACGTGAGTGAAATATACAACGTCAAGGTCAATGAAGTTCGTTCACGTAAGATAAAGCTTGAAATCAGGAAATTGAGAAACACAACGAAACGTATGTGCAAAAGACATGTTTTATTAATATTTGAAATGTTGAATACAACATTGTGACAGAATATGTGTTAGTCTGAAGCAAAACATATGATTAATGATGCGTGTTCCCTTGCACAATGAAAGTCAAAAATGTTCTTTCGTTTCGATTACCAAGAGGTGACGTCACCTTTACAGTGGATAACCACAGCAAGACGTCTAGGTATGGACGACACTAAACGGTTCAATGTGTATGTATCAATTTTTCCCCATTCTGCCGCAGATAATCCTGTAACTGTTGTATATTGTGGGGACGACGCTGGGCCATCTTCCTCTTAAAAATTCTCCGAATATTCGTAGGCTCAAAACAATGTTTATAAATTTATTGTCAAAAAACAGTACAAACTGCGTATGACCACGTGGAGGGAAAAATACTAATTTACTCTCCGGAAGCAAGCAAGGGACCATCCCATCAATTCCGATCAAGGGCCCTAAGGCAGAGGCGGATTCAAAAATTTCAGCAAAAGTTCCTAGATAAGATAAAAAGTTGGCTGCGAGTTATAATACTAATAGAATGTCAATATGTTTGTAATTTTAAGCAAAAAATTACATGTAAGTTATTATCGAACTATAGATTATTCTGAGTATAGTGCTTAAAAATCATAAGAATTGAAATAACACTAAATTCACGATTTATTGTTACAATAGACCCGCCCCTAGACAAAGCCTAGAGAACCTGTATGATAAATCCGCCTCTACCCGAAGGAAAACCGGAGAAAAACCCGGGCCAGGATGGGGCTACAGAATTTATGTACACAAACGTGCCAATGTTGAGTACACATAAAACTAAATTAATATGAGCCATAAGACAACACAATCATGCAAGAAAATAGTTTTTGAAATTGTTATAAGTTGTTTAAAAAGTACTACAGCAATGGCGTGATAAAGTACAAGACGAATTTAACTTTTATTAAAATCAATAAATTCTTTTACATTGTAGAAGCACTGGTGCAGGAGGTAGTTTTTAACCGCGGATTTGAACAGATTCAATTTCATAATATCTTTTATATTCTTGGGCAGGGAATTATATAGAACGATTCCCGAATGATAAGGTCCTTTTTGGCAAAGAGTGGTTGACACTCTAGGGCGATGAATATTACTACTATTGCGAGTATTGTGTTCGTGAACGAGACTGTTTCGTATGAAGCAAGGGTGGCACTTCAGTAATTCGGTCTTAACAAACACGACCGTTTCATAAATATAAATGCGGGGAAGAGTTAAGATATGTAATTCCTTGAATAAAGGTTTACAAGAGTTTCGGGGGTGAGATTTACAAATTATCCGAACTATCCTCTTCTGAATTCTGAATGTTTGAATACTCTGACCGGAATTGCCCCAGAAAGTAATGATGTAACGTAATGGGAGTAAACGTTTGCAAAATATACGCAACGGGAAATACGTGGACTAACTGCGTTAACAGTATAAATCATACTATTCATATTAATATGTCAATTCATACACAATACTACTTGTATGATAACAGGATAATAGGTGTCTGGATAATGGCTTATAGAACGAATTGGTATTGAAAAATAAAAAGAATGTACATACATAGATCAACATATAATTGTTTAGTTTTCTACAAACATCATGCTTTATTATGATGACAACCAATTAATCAAAATACTTGAATCGTGTTTTACGATACTTTTAGAAGTCAGTCAATAGTAAAAATGCGATAGTCGTTGCATAATGGTTGCATGCAGGCTACACCGTGAACTCTAGAGGTAACACGAATTTAATAATCATCGATTTACTGCTCCCTCTTTCTCACTCCTTTAAACTCCCCCTACACATACATTCATTGCTCAAAGTAAAGAAATAGTCCGTGCAAATATGCATTTCAAGGACAAGAGCAACGTAGATAAAAATGCGATATATTTTCAATATGATTGGTACAATTTACTCAGCTGCTTATACAGCTTGTCTTCCGTTGACACAGTTTACCTCGTTTCTCTTTTGGGCACAGTGACGTCATCTGACACACGAACTGATACTACATAAGTTAGTCGAGGAGGAAGGACTATCTCCCTGCATCTGACTTTCGAAGGTCTTCTATAGACATTGCGCAGTAAGTGATTTATTTCATTACAACATTTACGAAGTTTTCATTACTACATTTTTGCTCAATTAGGCAGCAATATTTTAAACTCTACGTAATTTCAATTGCTTTATAGGATATTTTGGTGCCTGTAACATTGATACAGCAAGTAAAAGCTATCTTTCAATTACGGTCTCTGCGAATACTAGATTTATTGTTTCTCTAATTATCAGTGTTGCTTAAAAGTCCGGTGATTTATTCTCTACGTTTTCCTAATCACTTAAATAATATATAGTTTGTTCCTCTTTTCATTTTGCAACAAGTGAGTAGCTCAATCGCATTTTTAGAGATTTAGAGGGAGGAGCTTCAGAAATTATAGCAATTACGGTATGTTCGTATTTTTAACGTGTGTTCCATATATAATTCGTACATGATTCGTTCACAAGACTATAAAACACTGAAAATCCAACGATTTTGCATAATTTATTCAGTTTCGTGTTTTATCAAAAGAAACATTTAGCAACCAATTTGTCTATTCTACTAATTGCATTCTGCTAATACTTTAAGTACTCATACTATTCTAAATGCAAGATATTATAGAATACGTGTAATTTGTTTAACACGAAAAGCTTAAATTGATTTCGCATAAATTAAAAACAATTTATTGATTTAATTTCTGTATATTAACGAACATCCTGTGTGCAAACCGCACTACAAATATGTATAATAAAATATTAGTTGACTATGTCATCCATAGCAGTAAAATCTCAAATAAAAATTAGAACACATTAAGCTGTAATTAATAATTGATGCGTCTAATTAAGGATTAATCAACGAGGCTCTGATACGAGTCGTTTGTTGAGAAAATCGTTGGCGAGATATAATGGATTTCAACGCCTGATCTTTTATCAACTCAGTGTGATACCTCAGTTTTCGTCGATAATCCATCTATAAGCAATGGGAGTAATTCCAAACGAACGAAAATTCGAGGCAGCTGTTACTAAAGAAATAAATGTAAATCCAATTAATTTGGTCTAAACTCTCCAAAATACATACCTAATGCATTTTGCAGATTATAAATAAAAATACTCAAAACAATAAAAATTGGTATAAAATGAACATACAAGACAAATGTAAAGAATAAGTGAACATTAAAGAACCCCTCTCTAGAAGAACCTTAGGTGGGAAGGAACTATCCATGTCTGTGAATCCATCAAGCAAAGGAAGGCAGTTTAAATGGGTGTTTCTGCAATCTATTTAATTTTTATCTAAAATGGAGGAAGACATTACTATTAAATAAGATTTCAAATATTGTTTTCGAAAAATTAGAATTATGTAATCAGTAAATTAGAGATACGTAGGTAAAGTGACAAGAACTGAATAAAAAAATCAACGAAAACTGAATCCAACGATAACGAAGTGAACAAAGACCGAGGATTAATATGCTCTCCGGCGGTGTGGCAACTTCTGTATCATCTACAGAACAAGAGGCTCTACTGCTTTCAGATGTCAGTCTCCAACGCCTTCCTGCTCGTTTCGGCACTGCTGCTTCTGCTGTTGCTCCCAGCGGCTGAAGTCCGAACCATGGCGTCGCAGGGTTGTGTATGTCCGGCGATCTTAATGCCCGTGTGCGGCACTGATTTGCTCACGTATATGAATCCGTGTGCGTTGGCATGTGAAGTGCCTTCTCACCCAGGTAATATTTAAGTGATTAAGAAGCTCTGCACTTTTAAGATCCAATCACTTTTATTTAGACATCTTTTTTAAATATTACAGTCGTTAGTTCTAACTATTACTACTAGAACAAACAAGACTTTCAAAAAATTGAAAGGATTTTGAGGTCCCTACAAAAATTTATATTCCAGTGAGTATAATAAATCCTATTAAGTAGCCAAAAATTCTCTTTCCATTCGTGGCGGCAGAAAGTCAGTCTCTTTATAAGATGACTGAATATTTTCAGCCAGATAACACACAAGAAGTCCATTTAATCATCTGACGGCGTTGGCTATGTACTTTATAAAGAGACTGAAACTCTTCAGCTATGTAATAGAATAAATGTTTCATACATTATCGGCCGGCTTAATCAGTTCATTCATTATGGGCCGGCGTGATATTATTCTCAAACTGCAACATATATACCTTTGATTACAACCCTTCAGGAGAGAAACGAAAAAATGATATAATCAGGTCCATTTTTGATAAGCAAAAGGCTGCATTAGAATATTTTCTTTGTGTGTATAAAACATATTTTGGCCACTTGTGTTATTACTTCCACATTTCATAACGAAAACACGATTAAAAGCATTTGGAATATCGTAAAACAATCTACGTTCCCATTAGAAAAACGCAATAAAAACATTTCCCTATTGGCCTGTGTGGTCCAAATAGTCATAAGGGTGAGGCGAATACGCAAACACGCGTATCCGTTCTCTTGTCTGTTTTTAGTCGTACATCAAAGGATTAAAATAAGGCAAATATTCGCGTGGCAAATAACCCACACTCGGTCACTTCAGCTCTCGCGATCTAGACCTATTGATATTCTGCTTCCTTAATCCATACTTTTGACTTATATATTTCTATCACTTTTTTAATAACTATTGACAATATTTCTAGGGACTGGAATCACGATACAGTTTTAAAATTCCTTATATATCCTAAATGCTTTCTCGCATCTTGGATTATAGCAAACAAAGTATGAACATACAGAAGAGCATTATATGCCATATCTTTTTTTGTAACTTAATATTTTGGAACATGTATTAATATCACGAATTAACGAATACGTTTGCTGCTCCCTCTGTCATTACGTCTATTATCGGTACAAGCAAACTTGTTTGGAATGATTGAACCATTAGCTTGTTTAGTCAATGTGTGGATGGCATGTTTGTGAATAAGTCGGATATTTTGCCAAATACAGCTACACAAATACCGCAATCAGAATCACAGTGATATAGAGGCTCTTACAACAAAATATCTTCTAACTACATAACAATTGATTTATGTTCATTGGAAATTAGAGGATAAAGCTAAACTCAACCCGTGTCAGGTGGAAATTCGAATTGTCATATTACCGGTTGTTTGAAACATTTGTTGAAATTTGCTAAGTAGAATATCAGTATAAAAATAAAATGACTTTTTGATACTTCAACAGTAAAAGCACACCCTACCCGCCTTCCTAGAGCGTTCAAAGTATTGGTAACACCCGCGTAGTGCTTACACGCAAAACACCTTTTTTTTACAGTTTTGTACGATTACTTGGAAATTATCTGTCCATTGTGTTATAAATGAACATTATTTCTATTTGGGCATTGGCCTGTTCATCCAGTTGTATTGCACCCAACATTTGAAGAAAATAGGAGGAAGAATAAATTAATGCATTTCTACACGCAGAAATCCTTACCATATTTCCTAAACATAAGTTAAGGATGATAACCCCCAATAAACTTCCTCACGAAATTCTTCATAAGGATAAATGGTGACACATGACTGGTTAAGTGAAAACTCACAATACATAACTAATTAGACACCTTTACTAGAATTAAAAGTTCTTCATTTAATCATTCATTTTGAAGATCAATTGAAACCTCTCAACCAATATTTCTAGAAATATTCACCTGTTACTTATGTATTTTTATTTCTTTCAGGACTTAAAATTCTTAGAGAAGGACATTGTCTAGATCCTCAAAATCGGACGGTTGCCCAAAACATATAATGAAGAAGATATTTTACACGATGATATGGTTTACAAAGAAGATGGTGATACAACATTTCTTTCTCTAAAACAAAGTCCAAAGATAAAGTGAAATAAAACGCTCCATGTTTTTGTGTCTTGAACTTGAATTGAATTATTTTTGCTGGCTCCTTTCTTTCTNATGTTTTTGTGTCTTGAACTTGAATTGAATTATTTTTGCTGGCTCCTTTCTTTCTCTTTCCTGACCTCCCTTGGTCCCCTCTTGTTCTTTTCGATCCCGATGCTGTTAAGGTTAGGGTATATT
>NNCF01130731.1:0-43692 GCA_002313205.1 Laupala kohalensis
AATCACTAGTTTATCTTTGGTTAGTCATTCATCGAACATAAATTACATTTTCGAATTGAAACCTAAGATATTGATCGAGAAAGTGCAGAAAGGAAACTATTAAGTAATTTGTAAATTAAGTATTTAGTTAAGAAGGTAATTAAAAAACGTTTTAGTGTATCCATTATAATAAGAAATTAATTTTTTGACCTTCATTACACATAAAAAGATAAAAATTAAAAGAGGTCCATTTGCTCCCTAATTTTGTAATGAAGAAAATTTCTTACATTTGTTTAAAGAATGCATTTCAAAATTAAGAAGAAAAGGATCTCCCTTATTTACATAAAATATTTTTAAATTTCAACTGAAGTGTCGTCATACACTGCTCTACCTCGCTTTATTTCACCTATTACCTCACAAGTGGTTTCTTTGTCTATTTTTTGGGGCTCATTTTAATATAAATGTCAGGAGAAGGGGGAATCTCCCATTATTTTATTTTAGACTAAATAATCAGTTGAACATTGATAATAACATGTATTATTCACTACTATGTTTAATTTGTAACGATTGCAATTATTAAGTTAGGTATACATATCGGTAAAGAGTAGGGTAGTGTGCAAGGAGAGTCCGTGATTCTAAGCTATGCAGAAGTGAGAGTACCGGTTCTTGATAAATACATCCCCATTATAGGGTAATTCAATTTTTGTTCTGGGGGACCTTTAGTGACAATATTTTATGTATATAAAGAAATGCATGGATAGAATGGAGAAAATCTTGAAAGAAATGAGGAGGACGAGGTGATTTGTATGGTATGTATCGACTACGAATGTGTGACAGGGTAACGAATAAACGAAGACGGGCACTGGAGAAACAAATATTGGACAATGTTTTGCTGCCAACAAATATAAATGAAAAAAAAACTTATGTAGTCACTTGATAAACCTGTAATAGACTTGAATATAACGAAAAAATGCGAGATTTTTCGAAAGAAGGATGTAAGTTTGTGAATGAAGTAAGTAGAGAACGTGCGGATATACAGTTAGTGTGACGAAGAAAGGGAAAAACAGAAAAATCGAAGATGGCAAGACGGATGAGCGAAGAATAATAAGAGTTATTTAACTAAATTAATATGGAAGGAAAGAAGAAATAGAGAAGTGGTGACGAATATGGTAGAGGGAAAGAATATGAAGGAATTTATACTTGAAATTCAACTCAATTTACTTAAAAAATGCAGAGAGTGCGAGATGGAACAAACGAGGGGAAGCGGACTGATATGATGCACGGGGTTCCTAAGGAAAATACTAATACGTTGCGAAGGGAATTATCGAAGAGGAGACAGAAGAGGATGGATGAGACAGAAGTGTTCAGAAGATACATAGATAAGCAGATAGTGTTTAAGATAGATGTGAAGGAGGTGAAGGCTTGGGAAAATTAAAAAATTAAAGGCATGTTGGATACTCCGATTCAAATAAGCAGCGAATAAGCAGCGAATATGGATGGAGATACGAAGTAGAAATATGGGCAAGGGAAGACATCTGTGAACATGGAATAAATAGATAGAATACTGAGAATCTTACTTGGATATGACGTAGATGAGGACAGAGAAGAAGTAAGCTATGGAAGAGAAAATGGGATGATCCTGACTGAATTTAGGAAATTAGTAAAGGAACTGAGAAAAAAGGTACCAAGCAAAGATGGGATAACTTAAGCATTGTTAAGATTACTATACGATTTTATAGGGATAGCCGGTAGAAGTAATATAATGTTTGTACAAGGGGGATGTATGGAAATTCTGAGAGTAATATCATGAATGAAAGATATAACAAGAGACCCAAATATTTATGGAAATAAGAGGAGTATTCGATAATGCATATTTGGACGTAATGTTACAAACAATGAAGAATTTGCAACAGACAACATTACACCTCAAAACGATCAGTAGTTTGCACACCATACCTCCTACACATGTCATTTCTCAAAAAAAAACACGATAGAATGCCACTACGTTCGAGGATATCCTGACATGTAACAAAATGGTAGGTCAACTCATAGGAGACTAGAAAAAACTGTCCCCCTAAGAGTATGGTTCACCTTTGGCACACGCACCTTATACAATATTTAACGTTTTACAAAATTTGACGAAATCACTGAATAGTGAATTTTTTTAGTCCATGTGTGAATTTCTTCTCCAGTTCGAACCTCATTTTTCAAGTTTTTCTTGTCGTTGAAATATGTAAAGGATGAGTCGGAGTGTTACGTCATTTTAAGAGATTTGGTAAGGGAATGGGTTCAAAACATAGTGTATACGCTTTCATATATATCATACATATTCAACATATATTATGTATAGTAAAATGTTTTGTTCACGTTTTCAACGACTGTTACTAATTTTTGGTGAGGGAGGTAACTTGAACCAAATTTTCTATTTTTCATTTATAAACTGAAAATACCATAGAACCATTATTATGGAGAAATAAAAAAATTGAAAGGACGAGGTTGGAAAATATATTTATTTTTCATCATTTTATATTCGTTGTTTCGAAAAAACAAATAAACGCTTGAAACGATCGTGCAGGTAACGGATTACTGAACACCTGAGACGAGCAGTCAACTCTTGCTTACAGGTGAGTCTTGCGCGTGCGCAGTTCTGCAAAATTGAGATTGCCGCTTAAAAGATATATATTTTATAAGCCAGTTTGCGATAGGAGATCGCATGAGATGGACGCGTGTTGTCGCCTGTCGCAATGAGATATTTCCAATTTACACCACCAGAGTGCGCCAGTGACCAAACCAAGGTCGCCTCCCTCGCAAAAAGCAGACGGAAATATTTCAGAATTATATCAACAGAGCGCGCGACCACCGGCTCCCTCGACAGTCGAAGGACAGTCAAAACGACACCGACCGTCATTTGTCAGGCTGCTCTTTTACGAGAAACAAGGAGGCGACAGAATACGTATTGTATCTTATTAAATTCGTTTTTTGGTCATTTTTCCATATTGAAACAATTTATTAAAATTCACATTATTGAATGGTTTGAATTTGCTTGTTAATTTTAACTCATTATTGATGTAGCTCTAAAAAACTTCACGACAATGAAATTGTATTTTTTAGAAGCTCCAATCAGATTAATTCTTCTCGAAAAAATAGGTTGTGTTCTTTATTGAATTGATTCTTCTTCTTCTACTCACTCTTGAGAAAAAACTGTTCCTAAGAGGCTCCTGGTCGCCGCTTCAAGTTGGTGTCTTCTTGCAGATTTTTTTGTGTTTTGTGTTGACATTCGTTGTGCATAATTTTACAACCTACCAGGCAAATTTTATTCTGTTTCTTTTCCAACATTTTCTAAATTTGCATTTTTTGAAAGAGGATAAAAATTAAAAAATATATCTTCGCATTCTTTGAAGTCTACAATGAATAAAAATACAAAACAGTCGTAAAATTCGCGCATTGGTAAGAGCAAGATTATGCAAGTGATTATAGTGACGGAAAAAATTGCTTCAAAATTGTCTAAGAGGGGAAACGAATTTATATTCTAGACACAAATTAAACTTTTACACGGTCAATTAGAAAATTTTAAAATGAAACATTCTAATTTTGTTGTTGTCGAAAAACCATTCTATTTTTCATTGTTTATCTCTCTCCCAAATTTTATTGCCAGTCCAATCACATTCCCATCCATTTCTGCGCAAAATCCACCAAAAATAGGAGAGGGAGGGAATTTTAACAAAATTATATTACATTCTTATATGAAGTCCATAAATTCAGCAGTCAAAATTTGTCATTTGTGATTAGACAGGGTTCTAGCAATGGACACGATTAGTTCAACATGTGAACATTACGGACATCAGTGGTTTTTTTCTTTTATTATTACATTTTTGTACTAGAGGTGCAAAACCATTGCACATACTTTCTCATATACATTTCTCCGTCTGCAGCATAGAGTAAGAAAAAATTCTTTTGTAAACAGGTCATTTCTGGCGTGGTCCTCTATATTTTGGTCGTCTTCCGGTGTTCTATTCATGCTAAAAATCGCAAGATGAAGTTATTACTGTATTTTATTTGAAAGTAAAATGAACATTTAGAATATTATTTCAAAACATTTAACGACATATCATTCTTAGAAATATCGTAAAAGTGTTATGTAAATGTAATTTTGTTGTAGACAGAAATCGATATATTTTCCTATCTGCAATGCGTTTGCCGTCCTTCTATGTATTTTATCTTTTCATTTCAATTTACCAAAAGTGTATTCTACGTCTGCTTGGTTCATTAACACTGCAAAATAGTATTCAAGCTTCTTGAAAATGTAAAATAATGTGTAAGTGTAGCTGAAAGAAATTATTTTACTGCCTCTATACCAACTTTCCAGCGAAATAACGCTAATGCGGATGTAATTCACACTAATTGTTCTTTACGTGCAGAAAATTTAAGCAAAATCGTAGGAGCCGTTTTTGAGAAACATTCAAAAGAGTACTTTGACCTTCATGGAAGGTACTCTTTGTTTTAAAGTGAAAACAAAGCACATGCATCGACAACAAGTAAAATCTATCGTAAATGTGAAATGTGAATTAAATTGATTCATCCATTTACTCAGAATCGCTGAGCGTTTTTATATACTACGTATATGAGAAAGTAACATTACTGACATCAGTGGTCTAGTGGTAGCGTCATATCTCCCACAATACCTCTGAATTCAAGAACGTGGGTTAAAACTCTGCTCGATCGGATATGTTTCTCTCACACACTCGAGATAATGAATGATTTGACACCAAGTATCCCACCACCTGACCATCCCAATTTCTCACCCCAGTCACGGTCAGGCCGAAGAGTAGGATTCTTGGCAATAAATATAATATTACGAGATATTCTATTATTTTTGTATTTTTATTTTTGTTACAATTGATAACACAAAAGGTTATACTTTTTGTATTACAAGGAATAACTTGTTTTGAACAAAACACTGTTACACTGTGAATGTTTTTCAAGCAATATGTTGATATTAATAAAAGTAATAATGTAAATTATATTGTGTCGTGGGAATGTATTTATTTATTTACAGAGCCTATTTTTATTGACCCGTTTCTATCTTGGTAGACATTACGAGACTTTTCACTCATATTCGGTTAAGCTCTTTTGCATACCTTTGCTGCTTCTTAATTTTGTTAATTTGTAATACTTTCTTTCAAAACTTGTTTTATGTATTTATGTATCTGTAAATAAGAAATCAGAAGAGAGTTTCTTACAATGAATCTGAAGGCGAGGTGTGTACCAAACGCTCTGTTTCGAGCGAAACTGATGACATAAAATGGAACCGAGAAATATAATAACCGACGAAATAACTGGCCAAGGTATCTCATCTTGATCTAATGATTAAGATTAAATTGTAGTGTAATAATGTATCTAAGATTGGTAATAGTTGTAATCTTTAGAGTGTTGATTGTGACTTGTATAGAGGAAGTGTGTAATGGTAGTACAAGGGACTTGCTGTGGCATTGCCGCTGGTTGCTGCCGAATTGCATTGAGGCAAAGTGTGTGTGTCGACATCTCTCTCGCTGGCAACATGTACATATTTTACGTGAACAGTGGTTCATAGATATATTGTGATAATACTTGCTACGTGCTCATGTGCATTGTGAGTATTATATGCTACTAAAATTCCAATGTTAACTCTAAAACGGTGTTCTTTATAAGGATTTGATCGTTAAAAAGTAGAACGTACATTAATACATTCTGAATTGTTTGTAAACATTTTATATCACTTAATCAACTTCAGTATATTCCTGCCGGCATGTGCCACGATAAATGATATGAAGTTAAGATGTTGACTCCAGTCATTCAAAATTTATTACGAATTATTCGTATTTTTTCATTCAAAATTTGTTAGTGAAAATCTGAAGAAACTGTAATATATTAGAATTAATACTTAAATTCATAAAATTTTCATGTCATAAAACATTCAATAAACAATTTCCAGTGATACTTTATTTTAAGATAAATTCTCAATTAACCTTAAGAATATTAACATTTACTGCACAATATAATTATTTATTAATTTTGTATGTGAATACTTAAAATAATAATTAAATTCTTATTATGAACTACAACCACAATTCACAGTCCACTTAATCATTTGCCACAGCAAAAAACGGCATAACCGTGTTTGTCATTTATTCTACCAAGAACAAAAAAAATGAAATTTAAATTATCTTTTCTTAGAATGAAAGAATAAATAATATGGGTCAAATAAAATATAAATTGTTATTCGTCAATCAGTAATGCTCGAATAAAATAATAACTTTTTATTCCTTATTTTTTTCTACGAAAAATAACGAATTATTTTTTCAATTTATCATATTTTATTTATAAGAATAAGAATATTGCCAACTCTGGTAGCAATCTTGACCTCTCATACCAAATTGTTCCACAATATGTTAAAATTAGAACCATAACACCATGATATACTTACAAAAGCTGTTCTTTTCTTAAACTGTTTTGTAAGCCCAACTCTCATTGATCCATACACCATATTTTTTTATCTTTTCCCCTATATATCAATGTGATTAGTGAAAGTGTTTTTTATCAAACATTACGCCAAGGTATTTCACTTCTTTTTTAATTTTTAAGTACTATGTGTATCCTTCCGTTATTGGATTATCTGTAATATATATTGGGGTATAATACCCTCTTATTTCGTCTCTGAGATTATCAAATGTAATATTTTACTCTTATCTTGAAAGATGGTGACCATTCTGTTTCAATCTTTCTCCAACTGTACTCTAATATTTCCTTCAAACATTTCCGCCACATCGTCTGCATAGGCGGTCATTTTTATCTCTTTCTTTTACATTTCTTCAAACAGCACGTTTAAAACAATGTTTCTAAAGGTAGAACCCATGTGGCTGCCTTATGGACGATCTTGTGTCACACGTCGTACAATTCTTTCTCCCCCAAATTCAAGTTAAAGAAATCTCTCCTTCAAATATGAAGTTATTATTTGAATTATTCTCTGCGATATTCCTTTCTTTTTTAACTGGTCTGTAATTACATGGCACCCGGCGCTATCAAAAGTTCCTTCGAAATCGGTTAGAGCCACCAATATATACTTCTTTGTCCTTGCCCTGTAGAATCAACTCTATCTGTTTTTCTTCCTTCTTTGAAGCCATATTTCCGAGTACTCGTCCGCGCACCTTCTTCTTAACCCTTTTGGCTATTATTTTATCGAGCTCTTTTCCTAAACCGGTAAGAACACGATAGGCCGATATGATTTGCTTATCTGTACTCCTCTATTTCCAGACTTTGAAACCAACTATAAAAGTCCGACTTTCCAACAGCGTGGAAATTATCCGCACTTATTACACAGTTGGAATATATCCAGAATCTTGTCTAAGTAAAGTCTGTTCTTACTCCGACCATATCTGTTGTGATAGCATCATAACCTGAACTTTTATGTGGTTTTGTTTTGTCTACTATATTCTGCAATTGAAATATGTCTATCCCTTCTCCTTCCTCTAAATCTATTTCCTAATCTTTGCCTTTCACCATTAGTTGTTGATCCCCTGTAAGATATCATTAATCAACTTACTACTTGTGTCCAACCATCTCATCGTAAAACCCAATCCTTCCTGTCGTGTTTGTTTTGCTTTTAATTTAATTTCTTCAAATTATATAAGGCATTCCCCATATATTATTTTCCATGCTGTTTTCTAAGTATCGTGTCTAATCTCTTTTTCTCCTTAATTTTCGCCTTTTACTCTATCAGATGTGTTCTATGCCTTCCTCATACGATTGTGCACCTCTTTTTTTTATATGCGTGGCATAGCCTGTTACGTTCTTTCTTCATTTTGTGTAGTTCCCTGTCCACCACATCTGTGCATATCTAAAGCCCTCCGTAACTCTGGAGCGATAAGGTATCACTTTTTGAATTATATCTGATTGCAAACTTGATATCCTATCGTCAATATTACAATTTCCATATTTGAACACATAATACTCTTTCCTTATTTGCTCCTTTTTAAATATCTCCCGATCCACCTCCCTAAAATTGGTGCTATGAACCTCTTGTTAATTCTATTGTTTTCCTGCTCCACACTAAAACATATAGTCTTACGGTCATTTTTTATTATATCTTCTATTTTCCACATTGTTGCCATTGTTCTCGTTGTTCGTGTTTGAAGTGTTACGTCTATTATGGAAGATCCATTGCGAGTCTCGAAAGTTGGGATGCCAATAATATTTAAGACACGTATGTTATTTTCAAAAATTAGTCTCTCCAGATCTTTCCCTCGTCCGTTTTCAATTATATCTCCCTACAAAAATGATCGCCCATTTCAATCTCCCCAATATATATATCTTCTCCTTTATATCTCTCCAAAATTTTCTTTACCTGTTGGAAAATTTAGGTACTTTTGCTTTCGTATTGTACATATGTATTCAAGATTATTATACTGATTCTTTCTTTTGCGATACGTAAAAACCTACCTAG
This sequence comes from Laupala kohalensis, assembly GCA_002313205.1. Taxonomy (NCBI): domain Eukaryota; kingdom Metazoa; phylum Arthropoda; class Insecta; order Orthoptera; family Trigonidiidae; genus Laupala; species Laupala kohalensis. The sequence continues at coordinate 8,459 of NNCF01130731.1, forward strand.
CCTTTTCCCACTTCAAGTGGGGTCGGCGAATAGGGATGGATATATGATGCTTCGTTTGGTTTTAGCTGGGGAATACTAGGGTGCCGGATGCCCTTCCTGCCGCACATCCCCTGAAGCGGTGATTATGAATGAAATGGGGGTGAATGATTATGAGTGAATGTTGGGGTAAAAATATATGCAGAGGAAACGGGAAAACCCCGAGAAAACTTGCCGCGAACGCCGCTCCGTCCACCACCTCGGATTCTACTTGAATCGATCGGACCGGGTTTGAACCGGCGTCCCCAGAGATAGAAGGCGAGCGCATTAGGCACTACGCCACGGGTTCTTTTGCGATACGTAGAACCTGCAAATATTTTGTTGTATATTCTTTCATTTCAAGTATTTGAACCTTTGTGTGATCACTACAGCTGATCGTCCTGCTAGTTGACGAATGGTCTTGATACATAGTGGTACATGAGAAAAACCTGCAATTTTTGTTTACAGTTCTTGAATTAAACAAATGTCCACCATTGTCCCCTGTGTATTTTACTAACTCCGCTGTTCCTTCACACCCCATGAAAATTCTATTGTACAAAGTTAATCACTATAATCAGTGGTCTATTTTATCAATTTACTCACTCTTGTATATTCCTCACGATTCCTACGTAATATTGTGGTTGTAATATTTGTTCTTTCTTTTACAGTTTGTGCAAACATCTGTTGTAGATGTAGATTTATTGTATTCATGTCAAATTTCTTCCCACTACCCACATGTAGGTGATTTATCTCGAGAAAATTTTGCCAGATGTCCCACGCGATGACAACAGTACCAACTTAAGGGGTCAATATAATATTGGATATTAAAAACATCATCATCGGCCAGGTGAAAATTGCGACGGACCGGTACTCGAACCCGGGATATCTGCTATGACCGCAGGTGTGCTGTCCATTGCACCACCCGCCTCGTCTCCCAAGTCGCAGTATCCATCCGGCCTGTTCCAGTAAACCTGGGTAATTTTTATTATTATTTTATTTTCATTTTATTTTCTTACTACTTCCTGTGCCGCGGTAGTCTTGCCATTAACAGGGGTTTGTCTCGATAATATTTCAAAGCTCTATTTTACTTTCCTGTCATCCTTCTCATAATGTTTTTTTCTTCTTTATTTATTTAATGTCTTTCCTCACTTCGCCCGATGACTGAGCCGTTCCATTTAGCACTCTCTATGGACGTTTCCGTCCCTAACCTGGGTCATTTATTCATTTCATTTATTTTGTTTGATCATGACTACAATGCTCACCTTGTCTAAGAATAGTGTCATTACAAGGCTCTTACATATTTTTATTTTCTCCTTTGTTTATTTTACTCCTTATAGCGTCTCATTATACTGTTTATATTAGTGTTCCTATCCCTGCCACTGGGAAGCGGACGCAAAATCTTCTGTTCTCTTTGTCTTGTCGTTTGTCGTTTGTGTTACTTCACTATGCCTGTCTCAAAATTCTGCTGTCTCACAACTCATTCCTCTTTATTCATCTCCTCGTTCCTTTTTTAATGCATCTCGTATATGTCCTAGCTGGGTGACGAAATCTCTATATGCGCTGTATGCCTCTTTTGTTGTTATATTCTTGTTTGCATCTCTCAGTTCATAATCTATTTTTGATTTCAAAATTTATATATATATTGCTCCATCCTCCCTATAGAGTACACAATCCCACATCTGATGTTATCGTGTTTCACGTACTTCTCCACAAATCCTTTTTGAATTATCTTTTAGTCGTCTTTTGTTCCAGAAATTATTGAACTTCCCATGACCCGAAATAAATTTAATTACAAATGGACTTAAAATGAAACCATTTACTTTCCTTGTATGCGAAACGTACCTTTTGTATATAATCGTATGTTATTCTCCCTTTTACACTATTACTCCAACTGCTCTGCTATGTCTATAGACCGTGATTTATTAGTTCCTTTCTTGATTCTTTCTTATCCCGTGTGTAAACCGTTCCATTCATTTCTATTTTCCCATCTATTTCTAGCAATAATCTGAACTTCAATTTTAGTAATATATAAGTCTAAAGGTATGACCCCATGTATAATTTCTAAATCTTCTGTGGATAGTGTTTTATATGCCCCTTTAATTTTGAGTAAACATGCCCGTTGTATTTGTTTTAGATTCCGTTCTAATGAGTGCATCTGTGTCTCCATGCCATGATCCTATACGTAAGAATAGTTCTTATCCCTCTTTATTTTATTTAACTTTATCCTTTTGGTCAGTATTATATTTTGTTAGACCTATGTGTATTAGTCAACTATATACACACTTTTCCTTTGCTACTACATATTCAATGTGGTCTGTGAACAATAATTTTTCATCAAGAAGTAACCCTAGAAACTTGTGTTTACGAACTGATTGCAACTTTTCGCCATATAATTTTAAACATGGAATCCTTCTGTTTTCCTTTCTATGCCCAAACTACATGATCTTAGATTTTGAGACAGATAACCGTACTCCATATTTTCTTGTCATTTCCTCTAATATCATTGTAGCAGCTTGACCCTTTTCTTGCAACTGTAAGCGACTGCTACATTCCAAGAACAGACTCAAATCATCCGCATAGGCAACATGCGTAATATTTTCCCTCATCCAGTCTTTTAAAATATCAATTATAAGGTTCCAGTACAATGGACCAGTCGCAGAACCTTGGGGACAATCACAAGACGCTTCCCTTAAAATTTGTTCTCCTTTCTTTAATAAAAAATACTTATCTTCAAGTTACAACTTGACTAATCGTTGTAAATATGCTGGTAAGTTCTTCCGTTTCATTATATCCAATAGTAAGTGTTTCGAAAAACCCAAAATACACGCTTGAAACGATCGTGCAGGTAACGGATTAATAAACACCTGAAACAGTCAGTCAACTCCTGCTTGCAGGTGCCTTTTGCGCCTGCGCAATTAGACAAAATTGAGATTGCTGCTTAAAAGATATATTATATTTAATCAGTATCTCGTGGGATACTGATTAAATATAATATATCACGAGCTGACGTTGTCTGGTAGACGCCGAATAACAGCTGAAGAGAAATAGTTCCCACTTATGCCAACAGGGCGCGCCAATGACCGGTACCTTCCTGCGTAGGGCGAATAATCTTAGACTAACGATAATCGTCGTCAGAATTGTCAGCTGTCGTTCACGAGGAGCCAGGAAGTGACTGAAATACGTATTGTATATTTATTAACTTAATTTTTTGATCATTTTTCCATGCTGAAACAACTTATAACTATTCGCATTATTGAATAGTGTGAATTTATTTAGTAAATTCAATGCATTATTGATCAAACGTTATCTTGACAATGAAACTGTATTTTTAGAGCACCCAATCAGATATTTTTTTCCTCAAACAATAAGGCGTGTTTTTTGTGAACTCCTCATTATTCTTGTCTGTGAATTGTTAGCAGAGGTTTGCTGTGTGCTGGAGAGGTGAACGTGTTTGGAGCTCTTATGTTTTGTGCTTATAGTAAGAGTCAATCTGCATTATCAAATGCTCCTACCACATCGAAGAACATTCAAAGGCAATATTTTGATTCCCTTTTGACTATATCATCTAATAATTTCCGGTGAGACCCACCTGTTCCTCTTCCACTTCGAAATTCATATTGTGAGTCGCTAATTTGTCCATTTTCTTCTAAATACGTTCCTGTTTTCGGAATATCCATCTGTGCAATATTTTTCCAAATGATGGCATTAACGATATCGTTGCTATGATTTTGCCTTCTTGGGGTCACTTAGCAGTTTTAGGTACAATTTCCGTTATTTTTCACTGTTTTCGAAAGAAGCCTTGTGCAATGCAACTCTGCATGATCTTAAATAATCGTTCTTGTATGACTCCAAACACATTTTGATCTATATCATGACTTCTCATATCAAAACCCGGGTTTTACTGAGGTTTCAATTTTTTCACATTCTGCTCCAGCTCACTCGTTCTATGCTCTATTGGATTGTTCTTAACCCACTTTATTAGTAAGTCGTGTTTTGTACCTACTGGATATATTTTATTTGGAATCCCATTGCCTATATCTCTCCACGATTGCTTCATATATCCATCTACCTCTATACTGTGTCATATTTTCTTCTGTTTAATTTTCCCAGCTCCTAACTTGTAAGACATTCTCCAGCAGTAACGTTGCATAGTCGTTTCTACAAACCTTTCCCAATCTACTCTTTTTGCTTTAACAATTTCTGTCTCAAACGATCTTCCAACCTGTGCATACTTTTCACATTCCTCTCGTTCATCTTCCCTCCGTTGACGTTTCCCTGCCAACATCCGTCTTCTCTTATTTTTCTTTCCTCATTTTGCTCAATACTTTGGTCCACCACGTTCTCCCTTTTTTATTTTCCGTAGTATATATCCACTCATAACTACTTCGTAATATATCAAGTTGCAAATCTTCTATTTCTTGTTCTATTGCCTCTTGTCCATCTATATCTCCAATATGTCGTCTCCATAATTTCTTTTCATTTTCTAGTTCTCTCTAATGTGTTCTCAATTTTCTTCCCATGCATCTTTCACTGCCCATGTCCATCTTTCTTGTTACTGTTATGGATATACCTGCATGGTCACTGTCGACCCCGTCTACTATTTGCCAATCCAGTATTGTTTGTCCAAGCCAAATATTTGTTAAGGTCAAGTCTATTACAGATGAGTCCTGTTTCCCTGTGTATGTATTTTCTCTATAGTCATTGTGTATGATGAAGTTTTCTTCAAGTAGAAATTATTCAAATAGTTTTCCCTTTGTATTAGTTATTTTATCGTACCACATCTTTGATCTAGCATTTGTATCACGAATATAAGAATGTCTTTAGTTAGTTAGTCTAGTTAAGAAGATGAGAGATTTAGTAAAATTAACTAAAATGTTTTCTCCGTGCAGTTGAAACGCTTCGAGATGATGTTCTGGTTGAATTGAAAACCTACGTTAGTAAACGTGAGGATGGCACGTTGGCAGTCGCCACAATGTTCGTCTCTGTTGGACCAATTTCCAGTGGACCCAAGTTCACCCAATGTGGAGAAGAGGTAGAGTGAAGTTATTTCTTGAATTATTTTTAAAAAAATACTAAACATAGTACAAATAATACAAGCAGCGTGGTAAAATGATCCTCAATTTTTTTCATTTATATTTCTAGTGAAGATTATGAATAATTGAGACTATACATGCGAAAAACTAAGCATAAAATGGGTATGTTTTAGCACCTGGACACCGACGAGTCCACTGCAGATAAAGAGCTGTGACTTGGGCGAGATGAAGCTCGGTCGCTTGGCAGTCCTCTTGCCGGCGTTGAAGATGCGAGCGATGCGGTTCGTCTTGGTGAGCAGCGCCGCGTACACCACGGTGAAACAGAATCCAGCGCCGAACCTTAGCAAAGCAAAACACACTCGTGTATACGGAATTTGACAAAGAAAATTGTTCAACATTACTTGAGGAAAGAACTCTAAGTTCTTCAAAGTAAAGGGATGAAAATCAACCCCTCTCAACTTAGAAACACACGAAAACACATAAAAGACAAACGAACTCCCGGAATACATGATCAAACATGGAAACTACGAACCTCCCTTAAAAGAGTTTCCAAACCACGTGATTTTTATTTAAAAGCCCTCATTAATTGTGCTAGAGGGAAAAGAGCCATTAAATTTTAAACTCTGATAAGGTACATTGAATTTTCTGGCAGTTCTTTTTCAAGCGGTTCCAGATCGGAATCCAGGAATATGAAGAGCAAGTAGTTTTGAGTTGTCTTTCTTGAGACATAATAAATACATGATTTCACTCTTTTTAATTAAATTGAGTATTATTTCACCTGAGATGGAACTTAGTCCACCTTCTACTAGTTATTATAAATAGTGCAGAATTTATTTTATTAGTGTTGAGTTTGAAATATGTTTCATTTATTGTTTCGAATAAAAAGCATTCCCAAATTGTTCGATAGTTTCTCCTCAAATTGACATTCCGGAATACAGACCAATAAACCTTTCGTAGATAAACGTTAAAAGTATTAATACAATTCTTTATATAGGTTAAATGAAATACTTACTCCGACATTTACGAAGCGCTCAAGTTCACTGCAGAAATTTATTTATGTCTTGAGGGGTAAGGGGGACAGGCACTCTTCACTCCAACACTTTATTAATATTAGCTCTAAGCTAATTGTTCTTGCATCTTAAATTTATTTAATAGAATAATTCACATTCATTGGTTGGTAAATGGTAACTTAACTATATTTATGGCAATAATATATTTTAAACACGATAAAATACAAAAATATCTTGCGTTTCTCGGAAGAGATTAATTCCTTACTTCGATTACGTACATGCAAGACAATATTGTTAAGATTATTACGATACTCTAATAGGCCTTTAATGTTTTGCAAAGGTTCTCTCCCTAATTAACTTGCATCTCTAGTTATCCACTGCGCATCGAACTTACATCACATGGCTCGATGGGCTCAATGCATTAACCAAATTTTCAGAGAATGAACTATTTTTACTTCGATTATTGTGGTCTATTCCATTTTATGTCATATCTAACATATTTGAGTCCTGTACTTGCAACACTATTGCTACTTAACCCTCTGCATTAACGCATTGCATCCAGTCATGGCCATATATATTAAACGCGTAGATAAATTAGTGTTGTTACCTTTGCACACCACAGACTACGTCCGTAGGGCGCAGAACAAGTGCGAAAGTAACACAGTAGCACAGGAGGATGCCCGTGAGCAGAACGTAGCTGAGTTCTCGACCCGACGCACGCACCACTGGTGTGTCATGGTGACGAGCAAAAACCCCACACACGAACAGCGTGACGAGAGCACCCGTGGCGGAAAACGCCATGGCGCCGATCGCCCAGCCGCTCTCAGGACGCAGGAACACCTGTCACATCAAAGTATACGTTTGGGTGGAGATACAAACACGAGGAACAAAAAAAATACTCAAGTCCAGGTTTCGATGGAATCACCAATGAACTAATACAAGCAAGCTATCCATCATAAGAAATGAATTAAAAGAGATATATAATGCATGTTTGGAAAAAGGTATATTTCCTCGGGCTTGGAAAAATTGAAAAAATTAAGGTGTTCCACAAAGGAAGAAATAGGAAAATTGATGACCTGAAATCGTATCGTTCAATAAGTCTGTTATCATGTTTTGGGAAATTATTCGAGAAAATAGTAACACATCGGGTAATAAATTATGCGGAGAAAAATAATGTTTTAGATGAGCACTAATATGGATTTCGTGGAGAGTGGTCAACTGTAGATGCTTTACGAACTTTTGTATCATTGATAGGGGATGTTAGGAGTGGCAATTTTCCTTGACATTAAGTGAGCGTTTAATAATGTTAAGTGGGAAAGAGTGCTTTAAAAGTTTAAAAAATCTCAATGACTATCTTCATTAAAATATTTGCAAGCTATTTTAAAGAACAAGTGTCATTTATAGAAATAGGAGGCGAAACAGTCTTATGGGACATGGACAAAGGATGCTCACAAAGGTCTCATGGTGGTCCGCTATTTTGGAATTTAAGGATTAACGATCTCCTAGGAACAGTACGGGGAAACTGCTACAAAATATTAGCATATGCTGACGATATTGTCATCTTCCGGGAAGGAAGATCACGAAGAGAAATTGAGCAAAAACGGAATACAGTGTTAGAAATATATGACAATTGGTGCAAAAATAGCAGCAGACAAAACTGATGCCATGGTTTTTGGAAAGATAAATATTGAAAAGAGAGAACCTATTTGAAGTAATGAGGAAGGAAAATTAGAGTCGTGAAAGATCATATCTATCTGGGTGGAGAAAGGAAAGATCATATCTAATGTGGATAAAGGAAAGAAGTTTGACCAACACATAGAGTCTACTCGTAATAAGGACAAGATAAAGAAAGTTTCCTTGTCCTTATTACGAGTAGTACTCAATAAATTCAATGTTGATAGGAAATGGTTTATACGGTTATAAAAATGTGCTATGATTCCGATGTACACATGTGTGTGAAATTTGGCATCGTGTTTTACGTAATAACTTTCTTTGTAAAAATTTGGCGAGAACACAACGTATTTGTCTTTTAGATTATTGGTGCTTATAGAACAGTGTCAACTGACGCATTAAACGTGTTAGATGGAATGATGCCAACGGAGAACCAGGTTTAAAAATACGTTTTGTGATCAATTATGCGCCATGAAAGACAAATAGTACTTGAAACCGAGAAGAGAAAGATTGGAGAAAGATTTTTAATGAATTTATTGCTGAGTGCATGGTAAACAGAATGGGATAGAACATCTAAACGCAGAGATTTGTACCAATACTATTGGGAAAGAGAGCAAGATATCTCAGGAAAATGATAACAGAAACAGAGGCTCGGATCTGAAATGATTAAAACGGAAAGACGATTTCAAATTTTCAAAGAATACGTAGAAGGAATAAAAGAAATAAAAAACGGAATGAAAAGTTAATGAAGACAAAAGAAGAACCAAGAGATAATGTTGCGGAATGTTAAAAGATGAGGACACGACTTGAAACAAATAAATGAAAAAAATACTAATTTCAAAGTAGTAAATGTGGCGGGTAACATGACATTCTGCATTAGGATTGTCATGTTTCCTAATTCGGAATGTGATAAAACATACCACACTTACACTGCGAGAGGGTTGCCTACGTTCAACACGAACGATAATTCGAAAAAATGATCGGTGGGAGTATAACGTACACTAATAGTAAGAGAAACCTGATGACTCACGTCGATCACAGTAAGGTTCTGTGCTTCCTACAGGGTCAAAGCCACTATGCTACCACTACCCGTTCAACAGATTAGAACTGAAGGGCGAAAGATGGCACTTTTACCCATTTTTTATGAAAAACCGGAAAACTAGTGGAGCGACTAACTTGAACTTTTGTGTTCTAACACACCAACCGTTCCCTATCTTATTCACGTAAAACATTTTCTCGCGATCACTTAGGAAAGGATAAGGGAATGGGGGTGGTTTGAAGATGAGACTTACATTTTTCATACAAATGTTGTGCTTATGCCTAATGACACTAAATGCAATGCTTTTCATCAAGAATCTATCGATTTAAACGTGAGAAAACCCTAATTTTCCAAAAGGGGTGAAATGTTGAAAGGGGTGGCTCGCAGACGGTTTCTTCGATTGATGAAAAAACACGTAATCCATGTTCCTTGGACAAGCACACATAATCCTGAGTAGTTTTGGAACAACTGAAATACATCGTACTCAAAGGGAGTTGGAGGGTAGGGAGTGAGGGTGGATCATTTGTAATCTCAGCTATTGGATTGCACATTATTGAGCCTGTATACGTGCAATTAGCTCTCTACGACTTTTTGAAGTGTGATGTATTTGCTCGATTTTCTATTCCAAAATTGCAGTTCTCTTCTTTTTAAGGGTGTCCCAGCGCGATGGGGGCAGCATAGACAGCTCTTAATAAGGAAGTGTCTTGATAAAACAAAGGGGTTTCCTCAGCCCAAATTTCACTCTGATACATTTTAAAACATAGAAGTTATGGAGCGATGAAATACCTGCGCCGCCAATTTTGTGGGTCAGTGTATATATGAATAATAAGAAACAAGCATGCAGGAAAATAGTTTTGAAATTTAAAAATTTATTTTGAAACTACTAGAGCAATGGTATGATAAAGTATAAGATCAATTGACTTATTTAATATTTAAAATAAACATTTTATGGGAAATAGAAAACTATTTTAACTTTTATTGAAATTGATGTATTCTTTAATATTGTAAAAGCAATGGTGCAGTAGGTAGCGTTTGAATTTGAAGAGATTCAAATAATAATATGATCTTTTAATTCTGTGGGGAGGGAATTATGTAGAACGATTCCTGATCCTTTTTAGCAAAGAGGTGCTTACACTCAGGGGCGATGAATATTTTGCCTATTGCGAGCATTGTGTTAGTGAGGGCGAAGTTGGCATTTTAGTAATTCGGTCTTAACAAAAACAACCGTTTTATAAATATAAATGCAGGTATGTTAAAATATTTAATTCCTCAAATAACGTTTTGAGAGAGTTTCTGGAAAGCATTACAAATTATTCATTAACATATTTACATAATTCATTCATACCTTTTGAAGGAAAACCCTACAATCATTTTTGAAGTTCTTTTGTCGTTTTATAATTGATTTGTATTGTGTATCAGTATATATAATTAATTTGGTAGAAGGTGATTATTTACAACAACTTTTCATAAATATGAAATTTCGCAATAAATATGTACTATTGAAAGCATTTAAAATAGGGAAAGTACTCATAATATGAATAGCTTTGTTGAGCAATCTTACAAAACGATAACTACGATACATAAAGCAATTAACATATTATTACAAATAGAATTATTTATGATTATGATAGAAGTGAGTATATATTGCTATTTTTGCAAGTTGAATAAATTTTATATTTGTAGCTAAATACCTCCCTTCAAAGATGGAGTGTTCCAACTTACAGTATTATTTGTTTGACTCGAAATGTTGCGGTATGTGTGCCAATGTATGCATGAATTTCATAGCATTAATGATGTTATTTCATTGATAATTAGTAATTTATTATTCCTAAAAGAACTTTCTTAGTGTCCCAAAGTACTTTCATAAGCAAGAAAGGTGATGCAGACCTCAAGGATAATTTGAAATATCCTATTTACCTCATTCCCATTAGCCTCCTTCAAGGAATATGGTACGAGTTTTTCTGTTTCAACAAATGTAAACTGTTTCAACAATTAAGTTGCCCATGGATGGATGGAACTAATGTTGATGGAAGATGTTGACAAAGTAAGTATACAAGAAAACCCCGCAATTGCTTTCAAGACCCACAACCCTGGGAAGAGATACACCGTAGTTTACGATGGATACAATTCTCCCAATAGTTTACGATTCCCCCAATTGTACGAAGGGAACAGCACAGGTTCGATGCTACCGAATAGAAATGTGCGTAGACATTCATTTTTATCTGGACACCAAAACGACAGAAAACCAATAACTGCTTCTTTTCAATCTGCACAATAAGGTGAGATTTTTTTGACTCCATGAAAATTGCATCCATTGACCTACATCATCATATGATGCTAATTTGCTGATCCTGGACACATGTTAAACACAGAGTTCGATTTAAGACAAATATCAGGAACTGTTAAAAGAGAAGTCTCATATTGACTACGTTGGAAATGTGGCAAATAATATGAAAACCCTTTTTTTAAAACTTGTATTAATTTATTTCTGTGTGTAACAAATAAATGAGAGATGAAAAAATGACAGTGGGAATCACTGGAAAAATCAGCTGTCGCACAATCAATGGAAAAAATTAATACCAAAATGACTGTCATTGGGGAAGGTGTGACTTTGTTAGTACTTTTTAAACCTGGCCTAGATAAGATGGAATCTATTGTGTACTCCATTCAAATAATGTAACTACCAATAACTGCTCGTGTCATTTATTCAAGAATTTGTTTCCTTTACAATTTCTCTTTTACGATAAATTTTCATAATGAGATGGGGTAGTTGTGGTACAAGTATATTAGCGCAACATAGAACACATTCACTTGAGTTGATACGTCGCAGTATGCACTCTTCTGAAATACGAATGACAAAACAACATTACCTCATTGATTCGATCTGATGATCGAGTTCATCGAGGTATACATCTTCGGTTAAGATATACCAATTTTAAGCCTAATATTATTATGCAGTCTGCTTAAAGTATATCTTAGTAACCTCGATGTTAGACTGTTATACCAACTTGGACTCAATTTGAAGCACACATGCTCGTCGGTCCTCTCTAAGAGAAGTAGTCTCCCGCAAAGCTTCATCATTTGTTACTAGCTATTCAGAGTTGGAATATTCGCGTATTATTCTTATTGACACTTCCTTCTTTAATTATTCACTATTCATTGTAATTCTTTGATTATTTTCTTGACATATACCCAACAAACTGTTAGAAACGCATTCAACGTTTCCACACATGCTAACGTTCTAATTTGTTTGTATTCGATTAGTTAGTCCATAAATGAATCTTCATGGTCAGAAACTTTCCTGTTAATTCATATATACTTTAAATATTTTCAATATATTCGTTTACGTTAATAAGCAGTTGATTTTGAGTGAAGTTCAACGAGCTTGAGTCACTCTAATTAATATTTTCCTGACTTTGCTTAGTTCTCCTTTAGGTACGTGTTATTCACATATCATTACGTTAAATAACAAACCCACGTTATACTTCGAAATATGTAAACGGAAAGTTGAATGCATCAAAGGACATTTGCGTAAAGCAAATGAAGCACATCGTATCGTGCATTTCAACGAACAACACACAGCGGCGTATGAAATAAATATATCGGCTGAAAAAGTTTCGAAAGCAGATCGTTAAGCAATAGCCACCAAAACAAGTACCACCAAAATTCCACCAAAATTCTTGTAGGTGGAACCACATTTCGAATACTTTCATTGTAATTGGTGAATGAGTCAGGAAGTCAAATATCTGATTCTTCAGCAAACTTTTCCTTGTAAGAAGAAATGCATGTAAATGACGACCACGTCAAATTTTCGTTTTCCAACATATTCCATGGAAAACCTGAATATTGTGATCACGATCAGCGAGTAAAAAAGATTCTTCTTCTTTATTTTCCGAATAACAGAACTCTACTCGATCACTTTCAAATAACGGAACAATTATCATACACGATAAAAAAAATAAAAACAGGATTAACATACCTCAGGAATATCCCGACAGCGTTCTCGGTTTTCATCAGGTACTTGTCCTAGGGGACAGCTGACACACTGCGTTTCATCATCAGGGTGGCCAATCTGTTGAAAAAACAGGAATAGACAAATATACTTAGTGACACCTTTTATATGTGACTAATTAGATAAAAAGATACTGGTGTAAATGTTTCAATCTTATGGTTACGAGTGTCACATATGCTTCAGAACTACAAATATAACACACATATTGGAAACAACAACGCCAAAATAAAACTTCCATCTGCAGAAGACAAGTCGAAAAATTCTTCTAACATTCGCCCGGTCTTCAAAAATCTTCATTAGATCGCACGAATTTTGCTAAGAATGCCCCGATTGATGTACTAAAAGTTTTTTAGTACATGCAGCTTTGCAACCTTAGAAAGCAAATAAAAGTAAACAACAGGTAATTTTTTCATGATCGAGAACTTTGTGTACCAGTGATCAGAAGAAATTTGCTATAGATGATTGGAATAATTCTGCTGATAATACTTTTTCCTCCTCTACCGTTTAACCATACATAATAAGTGAACTTTTGAGAAGAATTAATAATTATCCGTCTGATACATCTCTTGATACAATCTGTCATAAAATCACAGCATTTAAAGAACCGCGATCTAGAAATTAAAGAAATCATTTAAGTATCCACAGTATACTCAACTCTTATTGAAAAAATTAATCTCTTCATTTTATTTATTTCTGTAAACCACTGAAATATATTTATTATTCATGCAAAATATAATATGTGGTAAGTTCAACCTGCCTGATATTGAGTGCAGTTGAAGCAGTGCCAGCAACAACTCTCTCCTTCAACATACTTCTTGGCTTGTCCAATTTGACAGGGGAGGCTGCATACTGATTCAGGCATGTCATGTTGACCCAAGCGGAACTGTACCTCTGTAAAACACATCATAAGTTCGGCTTACCTCAGCTGTCAGAAACCTTAGTGGTATATTAAAACGTTGATCAGAAAATAAGACTCAAATTAAAATATTAAGTAAGAAGGGATTTAAATGATAACACAAGACAACGACAAACTAAAATTTTCATAAAACAATAAGAATGAAGGATAAAAAAAAGGAATCAACATACCTTTCAATAAAATTATAGGTAAATGGTGCCAGGATGGTTGAAGGGCTATTTTTCTACCTACTACAAAAAGGAATATTCTGAAAATAAAATTTACTTGAAATTAGACGGGGCATATAGGGAATATTTCGTGGTTATACTACAAAACTTTAAAAACATTACAAAAATAACGAATATTTTCTTTCAGAAAGTCATGTTATTTACACTTTATGTTATAATACTTGAAGTTATGAAATAATAGCATGGGGTGGTGCATATGGTAACATATTAATGATCTTGGAAAACATACTGTTGAAAATTATAATATACTACCTAAAGACTGTTGAAAAACATAAAGAAAAATACATTTTACAAAGAGATTCCGCTAAGCAAAAAACAAATATTTGCTTACTAATCCCTACTTTATAGCTATAGTTGCCTTAGTTATAACTACGTAAATTCAAGAAGTAGAACCAGGAACAAACCTCCGTATACTAAAAATATCAAAAACTGTAAGCACAAAAAAGTTATTTTATCGATGCAATCAAACTTTTGAATCTATTACCAAATGATCGTACAAGTTACTTTAGATACTACAAAAAATAAATTTTAAAAATGGGTTATACAAAATACCTAAAAGTACAAATAAGTGCTCATCATATACTTTTCTGAAGTTTTTTAATATGTAATTACTATTAGCACTAGTCAGTTATTTAGTATGTAAGTTTTTAAAATACAAGTGCAGAATTACACACAATATTCAAATGTCCACCAAATGTCTACAGTATTGAATTTACAAGTAGCTTTAAATAACACACTGTCTTGTCATACTGAAAATTTTACGAACAGAATTACAATAGAAAACTATAGAAAAGGTCATGAAAGAAAACAAAAATCAATAAACACTACTTAAACAGAATTACATGAATTTGGATACCCTTGCATCTTGCGATGAGTTCAAGATTAACTAGTATTATAAGTTACTAGTACATAAATATCAGATGTAGGTGCACCATTTCTGCGTACAGGTAACTTTGTTTGTCTCTGCAGGAATGCAAATCGACAATTGTATTGTTGTTTGTAGTTTTTTTGTTATTAAAGTTAAATGTTGCGAACTTGTTAACACCAAGAAGACATCGGGTCGTACTATATAGACGCTTAAAATTACGCGAGTAAACCACAAACGACGGTTAATGAATTGTAAAATATACAAGTGATAATTAATTGCTCCGAGAATGTGGACTGAGAATACGGTACGGGTGCTAAAAGCGCTGTTGCGAGGATCGACGTGAGACCGGTATGGTTCTGCGCCGACTGATAATCATTTTATTGGCTGTAACAATAATCACTTTCCCACAGACAAAACTAGCTTAAATGAAACTTTAAAAAAAATCACTATATAACGATCTTTTCATGTCATACACGAAAAAATAAAACATTGGTGAGTTTAATATTAGTTTTGTTTAGGTAAATTGTATGAAATATTCTTCATAAATAATTATTTATCAGTGCAGTTTTTCATAGAAAATGGCTTTTTGAGTGTCTTAAACGAGTGTTAATGAAACTGTCTGCCCTGTACCCTGTTCTGAATAGTGTCTTCCGCCGAGCTCGGTTGTCTATGTCCCGCTATCTGGGGACTCAAAACACATAAATATCCGTATGGAATAGAAACAGCTTTTGGGTGAACGTCCGAAAACTCGAACTTCAGTTTCACGTGCGTTTCTACCGCTTGTTTAGACAGTTTGATGTCCTAATATTTACCCACTCAGGCGCGTTACAAAAACTCTTCAAATAAGGAGTTGTTATATAGTGTAGTAAGGTTCTTATTCCATTATGCCTGGAGAGAAACAGACCAAAGGCTAAAAACACATAACTTACGGAGAACCAGATTCAACATTGAAGTTTGAAATTATTGAAAAATGAGATGAGAACATATTTGTTTCTTCAAGATATGTATTTTCATAGAAATATACATCCTATAATCCTATTTTCCGTAGAAAATGAAGTTACATTTACGTAAATACATTTTTTTTCAATTATTATGATTTCTAAATACAAGTGAAATTACTAGATTTTTTTTTCTAGTGGGAAGTCTATTATCTGAATGACATTTCCAAACATGTCTATGATCCTAAATTACAATCGTTTCTTCACTCGTGTAGAAAGAGCACCACTGATGTATCTATCTAATTGTAGATATAATTATTGACCATTTAAGGAATGAATGGCCATACCACATGAGCTTGTCCAGTCTCTCCACACCTAACGAACCTTACTTAAATAGATTCGCAACGTCCAAAGTTCCATATATTTCACAAAATGCTCCCTCATACATTCGATTTGACCATTGCAGAGATTCAACACGGTTGAGTTGGCATGCTAACACCATGACGACTACTTACAAATGAGATGCGTTTAGTATTACACCTAATCGGAACTTTACTAGATTATTATTCAGAATAATAACATGGAAACTCAACAGAAAAATGGGAATGCGGAAATTGTGTTACAGAGTTTCTTTACTAAAATTTCCCTCTTGGGCAGATGAAAAACTGATAAAAAATATTTTTATTTATTAGCAAAAAGCACTTTCGTGTGAATTCATTTCAATATCAAAGAGAGAGTAGCGTTAATAAAGATGAATAGTGGAAGCACATTATTGATTCACAATTTCAACTCTTCTAAATAAATAATTTCTTCCAACTACTATGTGTCTCAAATACTAGACAATCATTTTCAAAGCAGAATTACGGGTATGATCTTTTCATAAATTAAATGTATAACTCTTCTATAATTACATTTATTAAGTACATTCCTTGCTCACGTTTCGAGGTTATATGGTTGACCTCTTCTTCAGGGCTATGGATTGTCTGTAGTAACCACAAAAAAGATGAAATCTATTTCAATTACATTTCAGTTAAAATTTAAAAAAATATATATGGAAGGTTGCAGTGTAACCTTCCATATTTTTTTTTAAATTTTCCTTTCCCATGAAGAGAAGGACGTTTCGTGAACTGTAGACACAGTAGATTACTGAATGGGTATTTGCCTACACGGACAAGATGAACAGAATGGCAAGATGCATTGAACAGAAAATGGTGAACAAGGCACTACATCCACTGAAACTACACCGCATCCATTGTACCTCACAAGAGGAATTCCCTTACCAGACATATTAAGCTCAAGACCATTCTCTGTATACTCGCCAACGCGTATCCACTGATAATGATCTCGTGACATCTGTCGAAAGTGAATAATATTGTATCTTGCTGGACCGTCACCATTATGGTCGAAATGGAAATGATCTCCACTTAAACCTGTTCAACAAAGAAAAGATTGTACATTATTTTAGGTTCAATTTCATAGATGTTGTAGATGAATGATACAATCAGTAGACATAATCAACACATGAAACAAAACAAAGTATATGTTCGTTTCTCATCGTCAGATATTCGAGAGTCCAATGACGGCGATTTGCAGTAGACATCACTCCAGACTAAATTATTCGGTCATTCAGTACAACATATTTTCCGTTGTTTCGGAAAATTGCATACTTTGTAGAAAGTGTCCCTGGATCAAATTGATTTTGCAATATATTATAAGATACACGCGAAAGATTGTATTTCATGCAACGGTTTCATATGTCTGAAACATAGTACTCCTAACGAACCGCATAACCATTAGCAGAGATAGTGTAATGAGAATTAAAATAATTGGCAAGTTAATATTACGATACAAACATTCCAGTATTTAAAAAAGTAGGTACACTTTGATCTGTTTCAATATTTTATATTCACATTATTTTCATGATTGCATTTGTTATGAAACAGGCAGAAATCGATTTTTTATCGCTGAAGTAGTTAGAAGTAAGGGAATAATACTGCATAGCTAAATCTAGAGATGGAATTATTTACCTACAATATTATTTAATAGAAGGAAAAAGGAACAAAATGGAATGGTTTTAACAATTAATAGACCGACATACTCATCGCTAGACTACCTTTAGAATGACATTTAGAATATAAGCTCTAAAATTGAATTTAACGTGTGATATTCCATCACTCGGTGATACAGAGATTACGATAGTTATCTTTGATTCCAACTAGTAAGAAAATAGTTATAAATTAACTATTTGTACACGTATTTTACAAATGGTTCATTCAATACATATTTAAAAATATTATACCAGTTTCCTGAATTCATAAATATTATCATGTTATTACCGCAGAAATATTTTAAAAAAATTTGTTGATATAACATTAAAACAAATTCCTAGGTTTTTCAGGTTCTGAATCCATATTTGTCAAAAAGATCAAGTCACCATTAACAATCCTGAAAACACCCTGTGGGGTTTTCAGAGGGTAGAGCTCTATATTTTCTAAGCTTTGACACGAGAAAGAGGTAATGAAGTCATCACGTTTCGGTCGGTTTGATCCCCGGGATACATCCTTTTTTCCTTTTCCGGCAGATTGAGTAGGCCTAGGAGCCGCTTTGGACGTTGATATTTACATGCCCCAAGCAAGATTTGACCTATAGTTGTCTAGTTAGCAGTTCAGTGCTCAACCCACTGAGTCATACTGACTACATGCCATGATTGTACTCATTTCAATGAAAATCAAAATTAATACTCACATGTTTAAAATAAAATAAGTGAAATCATAAATAAAAAATTCTGAATTGAATTAATGCTGTGCTGTATATTGATTCTTAACACAAATGATTTGTGCAGTTCCTTCATTTTGTAATACAATCCTTTTAGAAGCACGAATGTTGTGAATATTTGTGGGTAGTAACTAAAACCAGAAAGTTTTCTTTGAGTGAGATGGGAGAAATTTTCGCCAAAATGATTTTTGGGTTGCTTTTTATGTTTTATAAGTATATCATGCATTCATTCCCGAATCAAATGTTACATTTTTTTAATTTTGACATTCACAAATTTAATTATTACGTTTCGTTGCATCTAATTTATCAAACACATATTTATCAAACGTAAAATGACTTATCTTTCTAAAGAGAACATTTGAAAGTTGCTTCACTGAAGTAGACATTTGAAAATAATATATTTACCTTCAAATGTGACCTTCCGTAGGTACTTCAGAAGTTCTGTTCCTTTAATCGGCTTCATGGCATCGCATAAGCCTGGTTTACCTCCGCAAAGGTCTTTGTGCATGTCCCTGTTATTGACAATCACAAAATAAATAACTGTCATAAAAATACATATGTTACGAATTATTTTATCATCTTACATGCACCATGACAGATGGAGAGGCATTTCACTTCAAGAGAAAAGTAAAAGGATATTTGATAGACAAAAGGGATGACAGTAGACGAAGAAACGCTTTTAACTTACGTTATCACAAGAAATTGTGTAAACGACCAAAAGAATTTGTCATGATGAATTGATATATTTGAGAAACGCATGCTAAATAATAAAACAAAAAGTTAAATGGAGGGTGGAGATTGAAAAGAAAATTGCAGAACACAAACATACACACAAAAGGGTTTTCATTTTTCTGCATTTTGCACGAAACTTTTTGCTTGCATCTGTGAGATAGTTATGTCGTAAAATAATGCATTCATAGAAAATTCACGGGATAAAAAGACTTTATTATAAATTCGAACATTTAAAAACTTTTTGCCAACGTCTATTAAAAACGTATAAGAGAAAGGAGATTTGTGGCTCAAGTTATGTTATGTGACTCATGTTGTATTGTCATATAAAATATTTGTTCAAGTTTCTGTCAAATGACTTTGAAACTAATTAATTATTATACAGCCGATTGATATTATCTATGATATGTATAAAAGGATTCTTTATGCTATTCATTTCTTCGTTTGTCTAAATAATGAATCCGTCATAAATTTAGGAATTAAGTACAAATAGTAATTTTCACGTATATTTTAACGATTCTTCCAATTTTTCTTGTTTTAATGTCAGTAATTAATACGTAACACGAAGTCTAACCAAATAAGAAATCCACCAAACTGTGTGAATTAAAATACAACTAATTTTTTACTTCAAAATGAGCTTACAGGACGCATTTCAAAACTCCACTATAGTGTCAGCTATCGGTGAATGACGTCAGTACCGCCATCGTTCTAGTCATATCAATGTACTCAAACCTTCTCTGTTAGCAAGTTTATTGTGGCGTCCTAACCTAACCTCACAATCCCCTTATTTCAATAGACATAATGACATGATTGTATATTTAACAAACTCCTTTTATGAACGCTTCAGAGTTTCAAACTCCCATGTTTACTTTCATGAAGATAAACTATCATACCTTGACCAATATGAGAAATAAGCGTTTCAGAAATGGATGTGCACTTACTTGAAGGCATGTGCAAATGCCATGACAGCGTCGCTCACAAACTGCAGCTGCGCCTCGAACTCCGTTTCGGCGGGTGTCAACGCGAGGTTGGGCGTACACGTACGCACATATTTGGCGTTGTAGGGCGTACGTGAGCTGTTAGGGTAACGACACTGGAAATGGTCTTCCCAAAACTCTGTGAGAAGAAGAGAAAAAACACTTGAAATGATGTTTACATGAAATATAAGTTTTGGAAGATGACAAATTTTTAACCAACTTTTGTCCTGCAAGAAAAGTTTTGTCATGTGTAATTAATTAAAATCTGCACCACATAAATCTCAATTATACCACATGAGGGACTACAGGTATTATGTTATAACAATAGTTTATGCAATTGTAGTAGGATCTCTATGTGACTACGGAACCTTTGATGAGAATGGTAGAACTGTGACAATAGCAGTGGCGGCATCACTATGGGGTTGCCTATCCTTGCCCCTGCCAAACGCAAAATTTTTCATATATAGACTCTTGTAACGTTGCTGCAGGGTACACTCGGCGCGTTATGACAATTTGCATCGAGAAACGGATTAGCTAACACTGAGAAGATGAGCAAAAAACAAAACTTATATTGTAACGTCCAAAACACAGGAATGGGAACACGTGTGGCAAAACGAACTCGTGGCCATTGAGTAGGACCTAAACAGGGTGTGCAGCGTAACAGTATAATTATAAGTTATTGGTAATAACAGATTCAAATCGGAGCTGCGATATAAGGAGCAAGTGATGGAAACGGTTTTGCAATATCGACGATATTTTGGGAACGGTTGGGAGATTTAATTTGTACGAAAGGCGATACAGAGGCGGAAATTAATTGTCTAGAAAATCTGGTATGAATTTTGTAGGGGTGGACACGGACGAGTTTGAAAAAGTAATGACGGAGAGAGAGAAGTTGGAAGATGCGAGGCAGAAAAAGTACAAGGAGGGTGATGAAGCAAGGGAGAAAGTTTCTACCAGAAGCAATGGATGTAGAAAAGTGGAAAATTAGTAAGAATAAGGAAAGGAAGACGACAAAAGTGAGGAAACTGACATTTAAAATGGTATAATAGGAAAGAAGAAGTACAAGGACGTTTTATGGCACATTACCGAAAAGTTAAAAAAATTGCAAGAGGAAAAAATTAAAGAAAGATTCAGGGTGTAGTCTAACTAAGATAGAGAACGTAGTGCAGGGGATGAAATGGCTACGAAAGAAAGGGAAATGGAGCAGATGCAAGAAGAAAGTAAAAGATTTAACGTAGTTTAGAGATAAAAATAGATAGGTTGTTCGATGAAAAATTCTCCACATTTGAAGACAAGATCTCCCATTATTATTTTTCTCTCTACATTTAGAGAGAAAAATAAAAATGGGTGTGAATGAAGAGAGGAAGACAAGGAAAAAGTTCTAGTGAATGTACTTGATATGCGTTTCAATAGAATTGAGAATAAATTAGGGAAATATATGAAAGAGAATAGTTATGAATTTTTAAACAAGTCGCGGAACATGAGTACACGATACGAGCACAAAGTGTCGAACAATTGAAGGAAAAGGAGAAGCGTCTTTGTGGAGAAAAGGGAAGGTTCATAGCTGCTGTAAGGCATTATATTCGTGTATAGTACAGAAAGGAAAGGACATAGCAGAGAAGAATGGAAAGAATGGGGAAAATGAAATCCTGTTATTGACGCAAGATAGGAAGACGGTAGAGCAGGTCGAGATTGTGTAAAGAAAAAACTTAAGTATCACACGGAGACGATCAAAATTGACACTACGAGGGGAACACGAGGAAAAAGAAAGAAAAAGAATAAATGTTTATGGATTGAAAAGTATTTGGTAGAAAAAAGTTACAAGAGATTACGGAGAAAAATTTCGACACAAAAGAGGAAAAAGATTGCTTTGAGAAACATGTACCTGTGTTATACAGAGAAACTTTAGAAAAACGACATAATTAGATTATGGATTTAGATCCAGAAAGTTTTCGAAAGATAATTTAGCAAGGTAGAATATATAAAGATCTGAGGAGTTACAGAGTTGATGATACATTAGAACCTATGGATGTTACATATGTCATAGATTTTGACATTTTGCGAAGAGGTGTACTGAACAGGAAGATGTATGTGGTCCTTGCGCTATAATTGGACTTAGACATAAGGACCGCAAAAATTAACCGGAAATGCCACGATGTGTTAACTGTGCACGTAAGAAACCAAACGCAACGCATTCTACATTATCAAAGGATTGCTTAGAACACAAACAGATAATATAAGTAATCAGACAAAAAAACTGAATTTGGAAATTAGAATTATGCAGCAAAATTTACGATAGAATTCAACAGGGTCACAAGAACTAGGTGAATATATGAGACATAGAATAGCGATAGCTTGCATACAGGAGCATAATGTCCCGATAGGAAAACCATGCGATGTCCCACTAGCATTTCGGATAATTTCGCAAGAAAATTCATGGGTAGTTGCATATGTAAATGATTAAGAATAAATATAATGAGAATGTAAAGCATTCAGGGGACAACTGTGAGGTGATTCTATGTGAAAAGAATGGACAACAAATAATTTTTGTAAACATGTGCAGTCGACAGGGTGGTGCTATAAAAATTGATATACAAAAAATGAAATACATTTTGGCCGATTTCCACCCAGAAGAGCAATAATATGCATTGATGCAAATGCAATAAGGAGATAGCTAAATTATGAGGGGATAGATAAACAAACAAAAGATGTTAAGAAATAGAAGAGTTTATTTTGGAGAATAGATTGCAAGTTCATAACAATGGACAGAATACATTTATAGGTTCACGGGGCTCATCGCTAATAGATTTGACACTCTCAACACGGTTAAAGGAAAATAAGGTATCGGGTTGGTAAATAAAAGGTGTATAAAGACATCATGGAGCGATAGTTTCTGAGATAAATGTTGGATGTAGAATATAGGAGATTGTAATAAACCGAAAGGTGGATTGGGGAATGTACAAAAGATCAGAGGAGTTTTGTAGTGCATTGTGTTTGCAAATGAGAGAGATGGAGGCAGTGGACTATAAGACAGATGTATTACAACTGGGATTGCTGAAGTTAAAGGAAGAATGTACTAGATTGTAAAAAACGAGGGAAGGACAGAATTGGTGGACAAAAGAGTTGGCAATGTTGAAAAGAGAAAAAGGAAGGGTTAGATGCATGTTAGCGTGGTTCAGGAAGTAGCATGGAGCAGAAGAATCAGAAGCAAGGAACAAGCGAGACATAAATTTGAAGTAGCAGTAATGATGGTGAAAAAGCAGACTTAGGAACACTTTTTGAAAGAAGTACACAGTAAAACATGATGGTGATTCCCTATAAAATGGTAGCTGGGAAAATAAATAAAAAAGAGATATGGTATGCGATGGAAAATGAAGAAGTAATTCGGACATGGAGAGAGTTAGGAGAAAAGTTGGTTGGAACGTTGTTTCCGGAGGAGATGTGAATGAATTAGAAATAGAAATAGACCACGTGGAAAAAGAGCCGAGATGGGAATGAATTAAAAGAAATGAGATAACAATTAAAGTGACGGAAGTCAGTAGGATACGATGGAATTCAACATGAAATGATACAGGAAAGTTATCATCTTATAGGAGAAGAATTGTTAAACTTATACAATAGGTGTATCAAGGAAGGGGAATTTTCAACACATTGGAAGATTGTGGAAGTCAAATTATTTCTTAAAGATGAGAAGCGAGATCCATGGAACCCAAGGTCGCACAGGCCTATATCACTATTTCTGACATTTGGGAAACTATTAGATAAGTAAATAGGTAATAATTGAGCATATATAAGAAAATGGCATATTGAATGAAAGATAATATGAATTTCGACGAGGAACAAGTTCCGAAGAAGCGAGATGTGATGCGAAGAGTGATGAGGTTGATTAGTAAAGTGAACGGAAGATAAAATAAATAATAGTACGTGCTTTTGTCTTGATGTGAAAGAGCCTTTGTTAGTATGCAATGGCGGTTAATACGAGATACTCTAGTAAAGATAAAACACCTGCATACTTAATTAAGTTAGTTAGATCATATTTAACAAACCGGACTACGTTTTATAATATCTATTTTTTGTTTGTGAAGCCATCACGCATAAACAGTTGTTCATTCAGCTGTTATGTGTCAGGTGATTATGTTATGAAGTTACTGACATTAATTTCATCGCAGAACAGCGTTCATAAAGATACTAAGGACAATTAAGATCGCCACGCGACTTAATATTTTGGAAGGGGAGTAATTTTTAGTGTGAATGTGTGAGTGCATTGGGAAAAAATATATTGAATTTGTGTACTTTTGACTTTTCATTATGTTCTCCTTTATTCAATATATGTAAATTTCAATATGTAATTTATGTTACGATTGCTATAATATGTATTTTTCGTTAGGTACATAGAAAGATAGATTACTCTGTTGCCATAAAGCTCACTAACGCCTCTCAAAACTACAGGCAGAAAACACACTTTATCTTGAAGTGAGTACATTTCTTTCACGCAGAAAATGATCACTTTTAATATTTGCATAATTTATCATTTCTTGACTTTTTCATTCTCATTCTCATTCAGTTTTAATTATAATGAATTAGTTTTTACTTCATATCTTTGTATGTAAGGTACAGAGTGCGTTTCTTACTCTTTATAAATGATTAACGACTTCTCCTCTTTGCCTACATTTTACACACACAGCTGCTGTATTCCTTTTGTCAGAGTGTGAAAATTCAGTGCACAGTTCCAGTCTCAGTATTACGCTTGTTTTCCCAGCATCTGTTTCTTCGTCCCTTCCACTCATTGTCTGTTCCGATACTTCTCTAATCAGACTTTCATTTATTTCTCTAGGTATATAAATATTATTACTTTCAGTTACCGTCAAACACAACCCTCTCGTAAATTTTTTCATTCTCTAGTAACTATTTTGCCTTAGTGATTTACGATTCAACTACCGCAGACAAAAATGGTTACCCTTTTCTAGTTTCTAGTGTTGAGTTCATTTAGATTCTCATACTGTTGTTTCTCATAATGGCTAGCAAATGATCCCTAACTGAGAAAGCGTCTTTCTCATCACTTTTATTAACTATGGCCCTTGCGCTTACATATGTGACTCCTGCCCCCTCGGTTTCTCAACACGTATGACACATATGAAGCGTGCCTCTGTATTAAATCAAAAAGTGTATTTGATTTATTGGACACTTGCATGTTTTCGATGGAGCTAAAATTTTACACATACGATGTGTGGTTTGTGAGACAAAATATGATATTGGTACCACTCGACAGATCTGATGAAAGTGGGAGGCATATATCTATTGTAATAATGCTTGTCGTAATAATAAGGCTATGCTGAATTATTGAATATCAGGATGATATACATTACACACTGAAGTACATCAGGTTGCTTTGTTCGAAACTGAAGGATACTATAGTGTTTTTACCTAATAAAGATATATTATCAGCTATAATTTCGATTGGCACCCGAGAAAACACTCCGCAGCGGTTACGACGCAGCTTGTAATGAACATAATACATGTAAAATGTAAACAAATCGTCCAAATATTACGATTTAAAGGAAATTTTCATCGTTCTTGAACACAAAAAACAACAACAAAGAACCCGTATCCGTAACATTTCAACTCGATCGGAAATGAGAATCTGTTGATAGAGGTATGAAGTAGGCACAGTAATTTACTAAAAGCAAATGGTAGGACAGTCGATTATACGCACATTCGTCAAATTCTTTTACTAAAAAACAATAAATAAAAAATATACAATAAAATGAAAGTAAAGCGACTTTTTTTAAAAAAAACTTGCTCATAAAAAGTAATGAACTAGAAGTTAAAAATAACGTTCATAGAATAAAAAATAAGTATAACTACAGGAATGTTCCTTCCTTAGTTCCATCATGAGTGCAAGTACATAGAAAGTATATAAACGCAGATAAAAAATGAAATATAAATGTTTAAAGTTTGAGGCGTCAAGTGTCATAAAGTACTAATACTACTTAAATATTATTGAAAAACGCCCATGTATTACGCATAGCGAGCAGTACTACTCCATTTCCCTTTGTTTATGGTGCCGATTCTGCAGTGTTTCTAAAGATACACTGAGCTGTGCCAAAAGGTGTTTCAAAAAGGTAAAGGTGTATTAATACTAAGTAGGCGGGATTATAGGAACCAATCGTGAAAAATTTGAAACCCCGAAGGTGCCCAAGGGGTTCGCTGAGGGTAGGGCTTCGCAATTACTTGACCTCGCCACTAGAAGGAGGAGATGTGGTCAGCATCTCACCCCGACCGGTTTGACCCTAGGTACTCATTTACAGCAGGCTGAGTAGGCCTGGAAGTCAGTCTGGATGTTGGGGAGTGATGAAAAATCCCCATCTCACCGGGGATCGAACCTCAGCCATCTAGCCAGCATTCAGCGCTCTAGACACTGAGAAACGCTGACTCCTACTGTAAGTAGTGACAAACATCTAATGCAGCTTTTCTTTGCTTCGAAAATGTACAATGACTTAAATTAACGCAAAAATGTAAAATTGTGGAATGTACCATTGTCCAGTAAACCGCCGCTGTGAAGGTTTCTTCTCCAGGAGGAGATAGGAGGAACGCACTGTAGGTACGAAAAGATAGCCGTGTCCTCTAGGAACTTTGTCGCATACTAATAAGGGATAGTGTATTGCGCAGCCGATAAGTAGCGCTGTTTGCTGAAACTTGGATTTTTGCTAATAGGTCCTAAACGAATGGGGAAAATTTGTTTCAACTTGTAGGTGTAAGTTAAAGGCATAACTAGCACTGACTGAACGAGTTTCCACCAGGTCAACATCTTGGGGATCAAAATGTAGCGTAAAAACACATGAGAATGAAACGTTTTTTGACTGAAAGAGGCACAACTTGAGAACGGTTAGGGGAATTGTGACAGAAAAAATGTGTTGAGAAGGGTATGTAAAGTCACAAGTTATTTGTCCGAAGAAAAGTTTTGCAAGCATTGAGTTTCATTATGATAAACGCACAGCGAGTATGAACATGTGCCACTTAATATTCATCTTTCTAGAGTGTCAAGCACACTTTAAAAGGGTTATATTATTCAGGAATCGTTCTGTATACTTCCCTCTCCAAAGAAGTAGAAGATATTAATAAATTAAATCTTTTGAAACTAGCGATGATGTTTACGTAAGAAAAGTGCATAGAAACCTATTAAAAGAAGTGTAAAAACCAGAATAATTATTAATTATGTTATGTTAAATGAAAATGGAAGACGGGAACGAGATTCGAACTCGTCTCCCATTTTCATTTAATATAAAATAATTAATCTGTTACCTGGCAGTGAGGTTCACCGCAGTTTAAGAGATTTCTACAGAATAATAATTTAAATTAATGACCTCTTCAAAGGATAATTGTAAAATATAATGTAATGCAACGTAGGGTTTCCTAATCATCTACTGAACTCACCACCGTCGTTGGGATGAGCGCCAGATCCTCAGGTACAAGGATAATTTCACTATTAAATTCGTCACTTCCTTAAGGATTAGGTCAACGCGGGTCTACTTGTGTTCGTCGTGTGAGTCCCAGTCAATGGGGCCGGTAGGTATTTCTATTTCAGTAATGCGTCATTGAGTTGGCTTTGCATCTACAAATATTTTTAATTTTTAATTATAAAAATTGTCTTGTTGTTTTAGAACAATTGAAAACTACACCAAAAATTATGAAAAATGATACCAAATACAACCTTACCGGCATCAAAAGCACATTTTAACACTAGTGACTAGCTGACGAAAAGAAGAAAATCAAGGGGAAAAACGTTTTTCTTTCTCTATCAGTTTTTTTTCAGTTTTTTGTCTATATCTTGAAAACAATGCATTTGTGGAACGCAACATTCCTTTACCTAAATAATGTACAACAAATTTCCAACAAATTATGTTCTGAATCATTTTCTCATTAGGTGAAGGGAAATAGCTCAAGGGAGCGATAATATTGATAAAAGTTTAGAATGGATACAAGTATTTCTGTTAATTGTTGAAATATGAGCCTGCAGTTTCGTAATTCCCCTCACTTCTTGTTTCCCTGGTATTTTTTAAATTAAAAGTTATTGAGCTACCGATAATAATAAATTTTTTTACTCATTTTTGCCTCAGTAATCGACAGTGTCGAAAATGAATGAGCCAGTAGTCATGATGTTTCGACCGCAAAATGGTAACAATGTTATTTACTCGTTACAATTCTACTTATTGCAACAAGAATGAATTTTATAATATTACAGAAACATCTTACATAAATTATACAAAATAGTTGACAACAATAAAATATAAATTATACTAGGATATTTTTACTGTTAAAAATCTTCAGTGACCAGATTTGGAAACTTAAATCTACTATTCAGAGAATTTCTCGAGAATCCTAGAAGGCTTCCAAACATCAAAGGCGTAGAAATGTTCTGTGCAATCTCTTATTTTCCTATATTTTTTAATTTTATGTGTCGACCTCATAAAACATGTGGAAAATTGCGCTCTTGTAGCCAAAAATCACTTTTACCTTACTAACTTACTAACTACACATATCCAACCATGAAAGGTGCAATTTATGAGAAAACACCCTAATTATGAAGATAACAGAAAACTTTCATGATTGTTAAAAGTATCTTGAAGAAATATCAAAGTTCAATCAAAGCTTTCTTAGAGGTTACTCGTTTAATTTCTGACATTCAGGCGAATGACCGAAGCTGCTTCCAAAATGTCTCATTTTTTCATCTTGTCATAAAATGCACTTTTCACGATTTAGAAGAATTTAATATTGTGTCAAAAATAAAACCGGAATCAAAAAGTATTCCAAAGCCTAATTAATTGGTTCTAAAACCAGAAGTACCGAGCACTGTTGTACTGTCGTGAACTGAAGCATTTACTCTAGTAAAATTGTATCAAAATATATTATTTTCCTTTCAATCATATCTATTTTATGAAAGCAAAAGGAAAATTACTCCCAATATAGATATTTCCGTAACATTTCGCGACCGAATGTCTTTCTCTATTACAATATTTTCTACATGCTACGTAAGTAGGTAAAGACAGAAGGTTAACTCAGTTATGTCTTAAATACATGTGTCTGGGTTAAATTTTTATGGCATTATGTGTGCAATTAAAAAATTCTAAGAAAATAAGAATAAAAAGAAAACAGCTCAATAATAGCACTTTAAATATCTCTCTAGTAAGGGACTCACGAAATCCATTAGGCAGGTCGGTCGGTTAGCATGAGGGTGGGTGACGGGGTGGCAGGACATTAGGACAGCTACAAAGTGTCGCGTTTAATGGTACCCAAAATTTTTAATCTCTAGCCCGGCTTTGTGACCGTCAGGAAGTGACGATTTTCAGATACTTCCAATCGTACTGCATTTTCATTTATACGGTTCGCTGACCAAATGCACTCTTGGATCTTTGAAATGACATATCTTCGTCCCCTTCGTGACAGGTGCAAGTCATACCACACAAGATGACACGACGTAGCTATCTTTCTTTACGATTTCTTAGGTGTTCTAGCTTTTCCCGTGATATTTAAGTGTTTCAACTTATCTTTCTGTCCACCAGGCTGCCTCGTACTTCAATTAATCTCCGTGTTATCAGAATAAAGGGAATCGAGCAAGAACTTATGGAGATGGATTACGAAAACGTTTTGCAGAAGAGAAAGCAAATATCAAAATAGAAAATATACACGACGCACACAGAGAGAAGAAATACTTGTTGTGCTAAACGAACAATAAAAATAAATAATTCTAGATGTTAAAGACAAAAGACGAAATTAAAATAAAGGATTGCGCAAGACGGAAGCCACGTATTAAAATTTATGGAGCAGAACAAGGAGAAAAATAGAATTCATTAAACTGTTAGGGGGTAAAAATGTACCAGATAAAGATGACCACGAGGAATTTGTAAAACAGGCATGAATATTATAAAGAGATAGGTTTAAAACAAAACGAGTAGAATATTGGATATTGGAATTACCAGGAAAGATCCAAAGGAGATTAATTACAAATGAACACATTTATAGATAATTGCAGAGCTTTCGTCTTCAAAAGGAACTCTAGCCGCTTCTATGTTACAAATGTCTTAAATACGGACATATGGCGAAAATATGTAAGGAAAAAGACTACTGTGGACACTGTGGCAGAAAAGGGCATCATTATAGGACTTGTGAATATAAGACAGAGGACAAAAAATGTATTAAATGTATACGAAGGAATCTGCCAGCAGAACATAGCGTGGTGGATAAACAATCGGAATGTATTTCTGCTCTACAAATATTAGAGCACACCATAAATTATGGGAGTTAAAATATTCCAACAAAACTTACAGATTGGATACGATTAGCTGTATTAGGATGTTACATGGAAAAGACGTCGCGTGCATACAGGAACAAAATGCCAGCCAAATTATATTCCATTAAAGTATTGTGAATGGTTGTTTAACACCCTAAGATGTTGTGTATATGAAGGTACAGTGAAGAGGTATAGAATGATGCATAAAATAAAGTCATAGTTATTTTATGTCCCGCAATTATAATAAGAAATGAGGATGCACTAATACTGGAAATACAAGAGCAGAAAGGTTATAATTACGAAGTTATTTTTTACAATACAGGAAACGTAGATTTGGTGATAGTAAATATATATTGTAAATTTTCAAACAAGATAGATGCAGACATAAAAGTAATAACAGAGGTAATAAAAAACTTCAGACGCAAGGACATTCTAATATGTTAGGATGTAAATGCACGATCTCGATTATGGGGAGATAGAAGAACAACTAAAAGAGGGAATAAATTGTATAAATTTGTACTAATAGAAAATTTGATAGTGTACAATGCAAATGGTGAAAATACATATATGGGAGCACAAGGTGTTTCAGCCATAGACCTAACGTTAACAAATTCCTGGAAGCGTCGTACAATGAAATCTTGGAAGGTAACAGATGGAGTTGAGAGTGGTAATGCAGTATTGGAAATGGTAATAATCGCATCTAAATATGACGAAAAGGAAACAATATATGTCATGGACACGAGTAAATTGGCAAAAATTAAAACTAGTTTCAACAAATCGGCCGAAACAAGCAATAACATGTTAAACACGTCACGACATAGATTACGCAATTTATACGCTACAGGTAAAAATATTACCAGTATATATGGAGGAAAGGAAGGGTCCAAATATGAAAAGTGGAAAAGAGTTTATTGTGACAAGAAGAAAAAGAAAAATCAGTTAAAACGGTAGTTAATGCGGAAAAGACAAAAACGCACCGATAAAACAGAAATTTTGCACACCTGAAAATAATGCGAAAGGACTTCAAGAAAAGAGTATTAGATGCCATGAAAAAATTGGGCACAATATTTGAATATGATTCTGAAACACACTTGCTGGGGACTACCGTATTAAATATGAGGGGATAATAAAGCAAAAACAGGTATGGAAAAGTATACGTTTGGACGGGGAGGTAAAATATACATGGAAAGATGTAGGAACACGTTTCCTACAGAAATTGTTTCCGCAGCAACCGGAAGTAAATTTCCTACAGATACAAATTGAACAGGAAGACACACAGTATATAACCAAAGAGGATATGGAAGACATAATTTTGAAATTACAACCAAGAAAAAAACTAGGATATGATAAAATCCAGCATGAGATGGTGAAGCAGGTATATACATAAGTTAAAGACACACTATTAGATATCTTAAATAGTTGTGTTGATAAAGGATATTTCCCAGTTGCCAGATAATTATTCTTAAAACCAGGACAAGATCCACAAAAGAGTAAATATTGCATGCCGATAGCTCCCTTACCTACCTTTGGTAAAATATTTGACCGATGATATATCAGGGAATAAGTGCTTACATGGAAAAAGAGAAGAAACATAACGAGAGGCAATACGGGTTTCGAAAACAAAGAGGAATGGATGGAGTGCATGCGTGTTTATTACGTGATATAACACAGAGAGACCACAAATATTGTCTATGTGTCTTCTTGGATGTCGAAGGAGCATTCGATTCTGCAAATTGAGAAACAATAATAATCACAATGGTAAGGAAAGGAATACCACCATATTTACAACAACTAGTACACCCCTATCAACATGACAGGTATATATTGTTGAGAAAAGGAGGACAGAAAATATTACATAAAGCGACAGGGGAGTGTCCACAGGGCTCCGCAACGGATCCATTATACAGAACATATTAATGGACAATATATTGGAAAATTTTCAAAATAAATCAATTAAGTATGTAGCATATGCGTACAACATTACGGTACTAATAGAAGAAGACAGATGAGAATTGGAAAGAGAAAGAAAACGGATACTGACCCATGCCGAACAATTATTCTTAGAAAACAAATTGAAACTTTCAGCTGCAAAAACAAAAGTAATGCGGTTTGGGTATTCCTGTAAAAACAGACGTAACCCATGCATTAAGATAAATGAAGAAAATATTAAGTTTGTTAATACATATGAATTTTTAGACCTAGATTTGTATGGAAAGTTACAATTTCTTACAGACATAGATTACGTAGTAGAAATGGCTAAAAGATTATATTACGGTTTTCTCAGGGTAGGAATAACAAAATTTAATATAGGGCAAGAAGATAAATTAATTTTATATTAAGAAGCAGTACGACTAATGCTAAATTTCGGCTCAAATGGAGATACAGAGTAGCAAGAGGATATGTTGAATAAAAATTAATACAAAGAACGTGCCTCCTTGCAATAGGAGGCGCACATCGCACATATCGCGAGAAGCGTTAGAAGTTATTTATGGAATAATGCCATTGGATTTATACATTGCTTAATTACAATTTCGAATGAAAATAGAACAAACAGGAAAATAACTATAGCAGGGTAAGAAATAGAAAAGAAAACAAAGCAATGGAAAGGAATGATATCAGAAGAAATAATTCAGGGCTGGCAAATTCGATGGGAAAAAATATCCATAGGACGAATAACCAACAAATTTATTTCAAATGTGCAATTTGTCTACATGAATCGAAAATGATTCAAACTTAATCAGTATATTATTGATTACATTACAGGTCATGGAGTTAGTTTCCTAGTAGAGAGAGGAATAAGGGAAGAATCAGACTGTATGTATGTCGAAAAAAAAGAAACACGTGAACTTCAGATATGGGACTGCAAGTCATACGGCGAGGAACGATCAAAATACATAAGAGAAATGAAGAAACAAGGAGTTATCGGAACACAAGATAAGAACACAAGAATAGACAACGACATCCTGACCCGGGTTTTGCTCCGGTTTTCCTTCGGGTAGAGGCGGATTTCTTATACAGGTTCTCTAGGCTTTGTCTAGGGGCGTGTTTATTGTAACAATAAATCGTGAATTTAGTGTTTTTTCAACTCTTATGATTTTTAAACACTATACTCAGAATAATCTATAGTTCGATAATAACTTGTACATGTAAATTTACAAACATATTTGCGTTAAATTACAAACATATTGACATTATATATGTATTATAACTCGCAGCTAACTTTTTATCTTATCTAGGAACTTTTGCTGAAATTTTTGAATCCGCCTCTGCCTTAGGGCCCTTGATCGGAATTGATGGGATGGTCCCTTGCTTGCTTCCGGAGAGTAAATTAGTTTATTGTCCTCCACGTGGTCA
Source organism: Laupala kohalensis (assembly GCA_002313205.1). Taxonomy (NCBI): domain Eukaryota; kingdom Metazoa; phylum Arthropoda; class Insecta; order Orthoptera; family Trigonidiidae; genus Laupala; species Laupala kohalensis. The sequence goes on from NNCF01130731.1 coordinate 42,311, forward strand.
TACGCAGTCTGTACTGTTTTTTGACAATAAATTTATTAAGAAAAATATCAGATTTTTAGAGATTATGTGACAAAATTAGGCATAATACGAGACGAACTAAAAAGAGGTTATATGAGATTGCAGATGAGTATCCACATCCTCGTGTCAGGGACGGGAATATTCGTGAAACCAGTAGCAAAGAGACACGATAAAGGATTATAATAAGATAAGGAATAGATAGGAAATATGAGCCTTGTAATGACTAGGCTAAAGACAAGTTGGCCTAGAAGGCCCTAGGTCGAAATAAAATGAAAATGAAATGAGTAATTAATCTCGAATTCTGAGTTATTTTAATAGTTATGATTTTAAAACAATATTTTTTGAATAATCTGAAGTTTGAAAATACTTACTTGTGAAATACTTTTTTAGTTTTTATTAATACAAATTTGTTAGAATTCTGTTAATATTATTACAAATAGAGAACTATTCGTATTCCTATCTATTAGAGAGATAAAATGTTAAATCCACGTCAGGACCCGTGATCGGAATAAATGGGATGGTCCCTTGTTTCTTCCGGAGAATAATAAAACAGGAAAAATATAGAAAACACAGCAAAAATATATAGCACCTAATTTTTATAAGAAACTCTCTGATTATGTTTGATCTCTTACTGCAAATACATTTTTTTCTTTTATAAGATAATAGTTGTAAGAAATTCTTATAAGTTATTTGTGAATAAATTCTGAAATTGTATGGTTATTATATATTGGAGAGTTTAAATTTCTTTAAAGAAAAATATAATGGGAAAATATTACTTAGTTTCATTCACTCCAATAAAACTCATGTTCCAGAGTGATCCCACCACTAATTCGATAACAAATACATGATACTCGTCCCATGATGTGACGTGAGACCAGTATTTCTGCAAGCAGCGCTCTTGCGCTCTGGACTGCGAGTGGGAGCTCTGGATTGCGGCTCCTAAGAGCACTGCGTAAACGGCCCTACGGTAGAGGTTATCAATGGAATATCTATCCCTATAGACCTACATATCAAAAAGATAATATTTAGACGTTTGATAAGGAATGAGGTGGTTATTTTGAATGAAAATGAGCTAGAAGGGCAAAGGCAGGTAATGGAAAAGGAACTGATAGGAACTGTATTTGAAGGATAAGCAGCGAAGATGGAACAAAAATGACAAAGAACGGATGACTTGGAGGTATAAGTCAGCCGTAGACTTTGTTGAGAAAACTGGAAATGGTTTAAAATGATATCGTATGTAGCTCACAGAACATGCAAATTTCAACAGTACTTGACACGGATTAAGCGAAGAGAGAGTGCAGAATATGATTGTGAAGAAGGTAACGAGACTGTTGAACATATGTCATGGGATTGTAAGAAATATG
>NNCF01130731.1:43764-60650 GCA_002313205.1 Laupala kohalensis
GGGATATATATATATATATATATATATATATATAAGGTACTTGAAATAGGAAGGGGTATGGAATTTTGGGAATGAACATGAGTGTAGTGATGATAAAACAAAAGAAAATTTGAATGCTACTGAGTATGTGAATAAGATAGGAAAGATAAGAGATATATTGAAGAAAGAATAAAGAACAGAAGAGGACACAACATAAAGAGATATTACAATATGTGAGACAAAATGACGCAGCTGACAAACAAAGGACAGACATGGATGACAATTGACAGAAGGGAGTTAGTGGATGAAGACTTAAAAGAAAGAGAGAATAACGGGAAAAGAAACCTTACAATGACAATGTGATAGGTAAGGTGGTCAAAAGACGATACCTAATAAAAATGAAATACCGGTGACGCAGCGGTTTTACAGCCAGTATAAAATATTTCTTGATATCTTTTGTATGCGAAGGCTAATATTTGACAATGGTGCTTCATTAGTATTCAAGAAGTATGTGCTTGTTGAGGTGTCTGACAATTTTTTTATGTATAATGGAAATTTGATAGTATTCTTAAACATGTGCGCTTTGTGAAGTTTTAATGACGTCTCACTCTTTCATCGATTGGTAGTCGACGCAAGGCTGATACATGAGAACATGCCCAATCTGTCGTTCGTTTGTCTCTCAGCTAGCAGAACAAGAGGAAAATAGACCATAACCTTATTTCGCGGCTACGAGCGCCGGCAGTGCGATCCAGCGGAGCTAAGCGAAACGATTGAGGCTGCTAGTACTCGCCCCTACCGCGAGGGGCGCAGCTGCGCCGAAACCGCCGAATTCTATTACAGGAAGTGAAGTGGAAAGGGAGAACTAGGGAGGTTGCAATCAGAGTCGAATTAGCCGGACAGATGCTGCCTACACTCACACCCTCTACGAACTACCCCTTTTCAACTGACAGCTTCTGTTGCGGGCTGAGAAACAGAACCTCGGACGGAGTTCAGTGGCTCTCTATTGAGAGGAAAGGCGAATCGAAGTTGGTGTCTTCATTATTTTCTTTCTTTCTAACGAGTTTTGCTTCTCGATGAGGGTGTTCTCTTCTCCGTTTTTTGGCACACAGGACGGAAGCGAAGCTTTCCAGGAGAGCTGAGGAGCATGAAGAGAAGAAAATATACCTCGGTCTCACATTTGTATGTGAATTGAATTAGAATATGTCATCATTAAAAAATTGTTTTGTGACAAGAAAATTGAAAATGTGATTTTTAGTACCTTCCTTAAATATGAAGTCACTAAAAATTAAGTAAAATTATTTATAAAATTAAGTGATAGATTGCTTTGAAAAGCGTTGCAACGACAATTACTACAATTTTGATTATGTCTTCAATCGTATAAATATGAAACCAGACTGAATTAATTACAAACCCCGAAGGACAAGACTGAAAGTTTTGCTTCAATTCGTTCCTTAGTTTATGTGAGAAACATTTTCAAACAAAGTTTTTGTGAAAGTCCTCAGGATAGAATACGCATAGGTATAGCCAAGGGAGAAGAGTAAACGAGTTATTTCTGTAAATATAAATAAGTAATTTAATGCGATTTTAAGAGAAAACATTCAACATTAACTCAAGATAATTACTTTTCCCTAATTATTAAGTCTTTCCTTTTAATATTTTTACCTCTCAATTATTCTGAATGATAACTGTTATTTCTATTTATATACTGATCGAACTTTCTAAAATTGTGGGAAAAAGACGAGAATAGAAGAAATTAAAAATCCCGGGTTACACTGGCTAAAATCAACTTGTTTAAAATATAAGGGCATTACAGGAGAAACGGATGAAATGGGCAATTCCTTCTAATAATTTTCTGAAGATTCTGAATTTTATGCACTTTCCGGTCGTTTAGCACAATTTTACGAGTTTAGATTAATATATCATTAATTGGTATATTTTTCGGTTACAAATTAAACGATTTAGCAGAAATCCCCTCCGAAACTGTCCACCCTATCCACTTCCCTTGGCGATGGTGATGTTACTCTTTATCCAGTGACATGTACAAAGAGTTTCGTCGAAAAAATTTCACGCACTGTTAGGTACTGATCGCGATCAAACGAAACTTCAAGGGCTGTATTCCTTAAAGTTATAGATTGCCACTGTTAAGTTACTTTATGATACTATTTAGGACTTTGGAGCAAGAATTAAACATATCTATAAGGGTAATTTTCTGTTTTATTACAGTTATAGATTTATGATTTTATTTTTTACGAGTACTTTTATGTTTTGTGAGTTGTGTCATTGTACGTCAGAGTATTTCGTTATCACTAAAGACGACTTCCACCAAATACACGACAATACACGTAGTTCAGTTTTTTGTTTGCCAAAACTCAATATTACTTTTCTTGTTTGTGCACATCATTTCTTTTATTCATTAAAATGGAGTGTTTCGGAAAATAAAAAGGTCTGATCATAATAAAAATCAAAAGGATCATAATAATTCAATAACTAATGCACCGAAAATATATTGCACTTTCTATTTTTGTCATCAACGCATTTTCTTAGCTATTTAAGAGTTTATATTGTATAGTAGTTTACATATTTTTAAATTATGTCGATATTTAAATACTTCAAATTTCATATCATCTATTATTACATGTGAATTAGTTTTGTAATTAAATTGTGCTTTTGTAGTAAGATACAAACGGAAAACGTTTCAAATTTGAAGTCAACCACAATCTCATTTTTATGATCACAACTTTACATCTGACCCCAGCAGTGAAAATGATCACGTCACTGCAATACATTGATATAAAAATATAAAAATGAAGAATTTGTGTTGATTGAGACATCAATATCATCAAAAATATTGAAATGGTTAATGCAAACATCTAGGACATTTTATTTTTATTTTCTTCTTCTCCTACACATTTGTATTTTGTTTCATATAGCAAACATTGAAGAAAAAAAAATTAGGTATTTATATTAGCCATGTTTACCTACAAAAAACAAGAAACTTCAATCAGTTCATAAGATATATTTAACTAAATGAACGTAAAAATCGTTTTTAAACAATTGTATTTAAAAATGTATTGTACTAAAAAGTAAAAAATAATTTTCAGTAAAATTGAAAAAAATAATAATAATAATAACCACACCAAAGTTTCTTTCCTTGGTCACTCATCACAGATACAAGTACTTAGAAGATACATACGCGTGTGTATTTTTAAAATATGAAATATAAATTATAACTATCAGAAGCGTCAAGCGTCGTAGGTACTAAAACTATAAAAGAATTTGAAAAAATACGTCAAGCTTTTAAAATTTATAAAAGGTTATAAGGACACTCCTTTTCCCATAATCGCTCGGTACAAAAATATTGATTTTCCAAATCCGTACTGTGAGATTTGAATATTTCAGCGATTAATTGTAATTAAATCATCCCTGTTAGGAAAGAATGAAATTTAAAAGAGAAAGAGAGTTCTAGAAATTTAAAAGGATGTTCGTTGGAGATTAACGAAGGGCAGTGGTCGCATCTGGCTACGACGCAGCCTTCCGTCGGCATCTTTTGGAGTCAAAACAAATTTACGACCTTTTTAGAAATTGCAAGTTAGCGAGGGGATGGGGGAGCCGACCCAACCCGACCAAAAACCCAGATGGGCGAAAGGTCGGAACATGAACCAGCTTGTCTGAAAAATCGTTGAAAGTAAAACGTCGTTGAGAGAAAACGTTAGAAAGTAGTTGAAGACCTTTAAAAATTTCCAATCAGAGTCGAGGCGTAAGAAGGGGGAATCCTTTTGGCATTGGGANTAGGGAATCCCTTTGGCATTGGGAGTTTCGATCACGTGAGATTCAAAATTTTGAAGATTTTTGGGAGAAGAGAAGGGATAAAGCCCATTTAAGGCATAGCAAGAAAAATTTCGGTCTCAGATGTTTCTCAGATATGTTTCGTCGGAACTCATTCGAATTGATGCTCATGCAGCTCAGATATTTTTTCGTCGCTCTCAGATATTTTTCGTCGCTCAGATAGATGTTTTTCGTCGTTCACATAGATGTTTTTCGGCGCTCTGATACTTGTTTTTCATCGGAGCTGATAGATGTTCGTCAGTCTCAGATGTTTTCCAGATCGTTCTCATACATGTGTCGCTCAGATAGCTCACTTGTTTAGTCGGAGATCGTTCATACTTATGTTCCGTCGGAGCTCAGACTCGAGTTTCAGATCGCGCTAGCATACGTTTTCAAATCGTGCTCATGCAGCTCAGATCACTCGATTCTTCTGATATGTTTTGTCAGATGGTAAATTTCGCGTTCGAAACTTCATTGTGGATTTGTAATTGATCATCGGGACGAGTCAATAAGACGACCTCGATCCCAACCACGTACGAAGCGTTTCGGGTGGTAATTGGACGGGCGCGGTAAATGCTGACGCTGGTCGCAGATGCCAGAGATTGCAGCCGTGCTGACTTCTGTGGGGACCCTCCTCTACGGCTTACCATGGTCTGTCATCTTGATGAGGTATGGTGCGATAGTTGGTGAATGTGAAAACCAACATCGCATTGCGCTTGCGCGTCACTAATTGATTGGCATCAGTTATCCGAAGAGCAAGAACTTTGAACTGAATCAGTGCCATGACTGAACTCTGTCGCTCATAGAAGTATGCCATGTAAAGTCAGTGAATTGTTGTAATTAAGAGGAAGTTCAATTAAATTGTTAATGAAAAAGAATTAGAATTAACGTCAGTGTTTAACTTTGTTTAAAAGAAATGTATGTGTAATTGTTGCTTAGATTGGAGAGGAGTTAAAACCAGTGAATGGTTATAGTTATGATAAAGGTAGATAAGATTGCTAGTTAGTAAACATTAGGGTTAAAGCCAGTGTAATTTATTTGTGTCTTTTGGTGGGAACGACGTCATTTAGGCGTTCGTGTTTATCTGAATGTGTGATTTCCATTTGTGTCTTTTGGGGGAAAATAACTTGAGGGATGTCATTAGTGATTAAAAAGAGTATTGAAATTAATGGATTTATTTGTTTGCGTTTTCCTTAAGTGGAACCATTGCATGGTCCTTTCCTTCGTAAAAACATCGAACCCAGTAAACATTGTGGAACCCTGAGATGAGCTAGCCGAGACGACCAAAATTTAAATTAAATATCATATTATTATTCAAAATCAAGTTTTGTTCTGCCACAATTTGGCATTCACAACGTCGAGTTTCATTCTGCCACAATTTGACTTTCCCAACGCGAAACTTTCAGTGAAGTTTCGTTCTGCCACAGTACCGCGATGATGGGAAAAGGAGTGTCACATTTTTTCTACTATTTGGATAGGTAGTGTAGCACATCACGTATTTTTTCTCAAACGTTCCCAAACTGGAACCAGGAAAATTCCCAAAACTTCGATGCTCCATAATGCCCGCCGACACATTACTAATGTTCTGATGTCTACATTAAGGTCAAATGGCTCTTAAACGAGCAATTGTTGTATGTGGATGTATATCTCGAAAACGGTTCTAAGAATTTTCACCAATAATAAGGGGATCTTTATTCCAGGAATTCAATGAACTAGGTACCGACTTGGTGCAAATTCGCGTTTTTCGGAAATCCGCATACCAAAAATATATATGTAAAGTATATATGGATTCCATCGGCGGCAGCACTGCTGCATTCGACGAACAAAAAACTGGCAGTGTGCGCATTCGAGACCTTCCCATACCCCTATTCCATGCATCACTACATCGTCCGATTTGTCACCGTATTTTTACATTGAGGAAATGGGATAACCAAAGGAACCTGAATTAAGTCAAGAAATGAACTATTTTATTGGCTCTTTGTTGAAAAAAAACCCCGAATGCATAAAAACCACAAGATTAATATATACTGAAAACTTGTACATACAAGATTGGGTAAGAGAGTGTTCGGGAGCGAGATGTAGGGTCTCGGAAGAGTATCTTTATGCCTGTAAAAGTTTCCTCTAAGCTTCCTACGCTCTCCCTTCATACGTCCTATATTACAATTTTTTATAATTGGTTATTATTCCATATTAACGAAACAAAATGAAATTATCTTCCTCAATTTTAATTGATCTTTCACAATACGAATCGATACATCTCAATTTTAATTTAATCGAGACTGAATTATTTATGTTGATCTCATGTTACTTGGGTAAGTTTATTACTTTGTATTTTTATCTTTCTATGTTTAGGTTTATTAATTCCTTTTAAATCGTATATTGTATTATTTAGATTTCTTGTGTATTTATTTTATTGTAGAACACTGAACATGGGGAACGCTCCCCGAAACACGTCTGCTTTGTAAAAAAAATCAATTAAAATTGTGGAAGTGAATGTCATCTTGTTTCCAAACATGGATTACAATTTCCACAAGATATTTGTTGCAACCACGAATAATTTGTTAATATCTGGATGACCGAGCTTCGCTCGGATGGTTCACGAAATGGCCATATGATTTCTGATCAATCGCAAAAAAACCATTTAATATAGTACCGATGTATGAACACGCACATCATAACCGTGACAAAATGCATTCAAAACATATTTCCGTAAAGGGATTCAAACCATGGTTTATTTACTCAGTGTGATATCCAGTACACTGCTGTGTAACAATGAATATAATGATTCATGATTCCATACGTAACTATTTTGCTAATTTTGTAACTTCGTAGCTAATGTTGCCCACTGCGCAGTAGCTTTTTTTATGCCCAGGTTTAAGAAGTAATTCTAATTTTTTTTTTGTGGAATGAACACGCTGTATTTACGCGGTAGAAAACGTACAGAGAGTAAATAGAAAATAATAACCATTTGTCTTAAATATCGCTTGCCTCTTTTACTCACACATTCGTCAACAACTGAAAAGTATCTATCCATAGAAATCCACAATATACCCTATTTATAATATTAGACATGACTACCAGTATTAAACGTATATATTTATTCATGAGATAATGACCGTCGACTGCTTGGTGACTTCCGCGAGTGAGTATTCGCCGTTTCCATGATACATCTCAATTTAAATGTGATAGTCTTCAGTTGAAAGAAGATAATCACTCATTTTTCAGCTCTTTACTTTCCAATTATGCGTAGGTATAAGGAAAGTATAATGAACGTCCAAAAAATAAATCGAGATCTCTTCAGGTCTTTTCATCGTGGTGTGTGTGTTATCGATTTCTGTTTATTGTATAACCACGAAAGAATCAACGTATCCAATTTTTCTCATTTATTTATCACCACGAGGTTTCCTTGTCTTCAACAATAGTTATTACAAGGAGCAATTTTAATACATCTCTTATAATACTGAATTTTTCTTTTGGGTTATTTAATCTGTAAATATATCTCTAATAGTCCCTACCTACATAACAAATTGATGAAAGATATATTTTTCTTTACTCTTGAATATACGTTCCCTAACCCTTAAATTTAACATATCTATTTTCTTGTCACTTTTCATGAATTGTGCCCTCTCCGCTCCACATAGCTCACAATCCCATAATATGTGGGCAGCAGTTTCCTTACCTTTTGGCATACACAAGTCTCATTATCAATTTTTCCTTTTCTTCGAAGGTAAGATCTAAAATTTCCATATTCTGTTATAAACTCTTTAATATATTGCTAGTCTGGAACCATTTTCTGGTTTTCCTCGCAAATTGAACGTTTTTAATATTCCCATATGTCTTTCTGCCCTTAAATGAATAAGTCCAGCGGATATGTCAAGTGTTCATTAAAGCTGATGTAATTAGTCTTGTCGCATTCTTGTCTTCTTTATTTAATTCTTGTCCATTAATGTTTATTATTCCTGTCATCTTCAATAATTTCCGAAACTTTATCTTCTGTAGATGTAGGTCGATAGGCATCACCCCAGTTACAATCTGTAATGTTTCGGTGGAAACTACAGTAACGCCTACTTAACCGCAACAAGTATAATCGCTCCAACTTCGTGAACTGTTTTCTGCGTACTGTCGTACAACACGATGACCTCACACAGTACTTCCATACAGACCTAACACATTATTGGTCGTATTGCACTTTTGTATAAAACGAGTAGATCTTTGTCCTCGATATCGAATTTGTCATATCCTATTCGTTGCAGAGCGTAGAAAACCCTCTTCACTTTTTTCTCCACGTAATCGAAATGTTGGTTAAAGAGTAACCGTTCATCGATATGTACACCTAAAAATTTTGTGTATCGTACTATTTTTAACTTACATCCATCAATTCGGATTATTGCTCCCTTCTTCCAACACTAGTTGATCCTCCAAACCATATTACTTTTGTTTTCTCTTTTGAGATTCCTAAATATAACTCTTACACTTGTAACATTTCACTAGTATTTTATTTGTTCTGCTTTCAACATGTTCCAGACTATCTCCTTCCTCTAATGTACACCTAAAAATATGGTCTGCATACAATATGTATCCGATATTCTCCTCTTCCAGCAACAATAATAAATCATTTATAATAATATTCCATATTACTGGTCCACTTGAAGATTATTGAGGGCAGCCGCGTGTCACTTTTCGAATTTCTCTCGTCCCTCCCATTTCCAAAAATATGTAACGTCCTTCAAAATAAGACATACATTTTTCTTATATAGTCAGGTAGTCCCATCTTCTTCATATTATGTAAAGCTAACTTCCATTACACACTGTCGAATGCTGCTTTTATATTGTAATTCATTACATTTTATTATAAATATTAAAAAATAAAGAAAACGATTCAGTATTTGTGAGGCTGAGGGAGCGGGAATACAAAGAACTCGTAGTTTGTCCTGTGCAGACGCACACCAGGTCACGAATTCGAGGGATGGTTTAGAGGACAAAAAGAGTGGAGTGGGGCTGGTCGTTTCCACTAGGCGCATGTACGTTTCCATAAGTCATAAATTGAGTAGTGGATTTTCAATGGTCGTGTTGGAAAGTTTTAAAGAAAATAATGTAAGAAAGAAATAACGTAGTTACAAGTGGCGATTAACCAGACACTGTCAGATTACAAAAGAACTGAGCAGATGGAATAGTGTATTTTAGAAAGTCGGGAGGAAGGTTTCGGCTACTCTTGGTGACATAAATTGAATATGTGAAGAATCGTAGGAGTAGGGTGTGTTCATTCGCATTCTTATAATGGTGTAATGTATTCGGATCTGTTTAAGTAGTTGTGTTTGGCGCCATAGAAGGGCGCCACTAGTCGGGCTGCCAAGCTCGTGGAACGTGCAAGTCAGTGTAAATTATTCGAATGCCTTTTTTCGCGAAAAGGTGCGCGGCCCTAGCCACGTTGCGGTGGCGTCGCCATAACTCTGCAGTCCGTCTCCGAACAGAATGGAGGAACAGTGTGCTGCGTGTGCGTGCAAAGTTGCGCGCTTAAGAACATGATGTTGTGCTCACTAGCATATATTTGGGCATGCATATACATTTTGAATGGCATCCAGTTGATGCAGCTATGTTCATTATTCCTAGCAGGACGATATTAGTGCGATTAATCGCGACATATGCCTTGGAAGGGCATTCGAAACGCCGGCGTGACCACAGGTGCCATGTTACCGGAGTGTTTCATCTTGGTGGCAAATCTAACTAGGACATAACTACATAAAGGACTTTCGCTTCAAGGTTTGCTTCATTCAAGAGGAATTGATTTGGAGCGGAAGAGACTGGTCAATTTGGGACATTGCGAGCATGAAGGACCACGTGCTCGCTATCCATAACAGTTATTCATTGCTATAAATGAAGGGATCATATATCTCTGCATCAAGGCTTAGCGTCAATGTACTGTCATTTTCATTTGGATCCATGTGTTTTCTTGTTAGATTTAAGTTTCTAGTATCAATATTAATTTGTATTTCAGTGTTATTTCGAGATGTCATTGTTATATTTAGCATTTGCTCTATTAGGATCAAATATATCACCAGTATTACGAAGAATATACATTCTTCTTTTCTCTTATTAATGCCATTTATGTCCTTTTCCTGGTAGTCATCATAAGGAGTCGGATTTACAACCCTGCATTTACATGGGCATCGTCTCTGTAAATAACTGTTCATCGTGTTAGGATTTGGCAACACACCAGAGGTATGATTCTATAAAAATTGCCTCCCTAACAGGGTTCGGAGCCTAGGTTATGAAAAGAAAGAAGATCCTTGGGGAGATTCTTGGGCCAGAAGGACGCGCAATTAGCGAGCCTCGGAGCGATATGGGTTGAAGGGCTGAAGCACTTAGGATATGGACAGTATCAAAATAAAGTTAGGATAGAAGACGGTCAAGAGTATTCAAAATTAACGAACGATAACTCCTACCAGTCGTAGTCTCCACTGCTGGCTATAGGGGAAGAAATATTCTCGATTTTTAATGACACCACATCACTTTTCCTATTTCTGCTAATTAGTCCACATTCTCAGAACATCATTAATAATATCTGGATCAAGAATCAACCGCAATTAAATCGTAATTCGCAAAAAGTTTCACATAAAATCAAGAGCCGTCATTTCATGATACACATCTTGGCGTTGCCAAGTATACAACGAATCCGAACAAAACGTGAGAATTGAGTTTGAATACATCTGGAAAAGAAACAAATTTCTGGAGAACACTTTTCAACTTTACTCCCCGTGCTTCACATACGGTTTCTAAATATTGATAAAACTTTTTTTAAAGTCAACACTAACAAGCTAATTGAAGGTCTGTGTTCACATTGCCAAACACCAGTTTCGTGCGACGTAATGTTTTCAAAATAAATTGATAAATACGATCGCAAAAAGGATAGTACTTTCGGTTTATATGAAAGTTAATTGTTACAATTTTAACAATACCCAAGTTTTTATCTAAAATTGAGATATATTACTGTAAAATTGAGTGAATTTTTCATGAATCCCAATTCTTAATGATTTTTCTCTACCTATTCTCGAAGAATTGTCAGAGTACTAATAGGATTTTATAATTCAGGATTATCTACCTCTGAAATGTCAGCAAATCGTCTAATTACAGTTTTATAATATTTCACTCCAAACAACATTACGGTATGGCGAGGATTTTCTGGCGGTAAAAGCACTTTTAAAGCCGCTTCTTCTTTTAACTCTACTTGGCTAGCCTGCTCCTGGCGTGAGCTGCGGTCGTGAATGAGCTCTCTCTATTTTTCAGTTTAATCTTTCTAATTATTTTATTTTTTTCGAGTTTTTGTGATTCAGTAGTTGTATTTAGATCCTAACTTTCATTGTAGTGCATTCTCCTCGCAGCAAAATAAAACTAATGAGCCTAAAGACCACGTGAAAGTTGAGAAACCAATGCCAGCATTGCGAGATTGCCGAATCTTTCTTACGTGGGCGTTCTACTCGTGTTAGCAGAATCTTGTGTTTGGACGCTGCCGCCCACATTAGTCCCTTCCTACGCAATCCGGGAAAGAGGGTGAACTTTGAAATAATATGCTACGTGTCAGTTTTCCATCGAGGATTAAAAGGAAAGGCGTATTCTTTGGGCGTTGTTCGTTTTTTTTTAATTGTTAATAATAAGGTAGTAGTTGAATTCTATACTGAATCCTAATTTAGAATTAAGTTAATTTAAATTTACGAGTTCAATTAATGAATAAATACTGGGTGAATATTACAATTTACTATAAAATGTTGTAGATTTTTATGGAGAATTAAGTTTCATAAATTAATGTATTTTCTCCATACATAGTGGAACTGAATTTTAACACAATAAAGTGTTTTGATCATCGTCAGATGTCAGAGGTCTAACATTGCTTTTTTTATACCAAAGCATACCTGCTTCGCCGTATTTCTGAATACATATTTCTGATATTTGTTTCAACATTTTCATTAAATGTTTTTAAATAATGCAGCTCAAATAGCTATTTCCACAAGTCACCAAACGTGAAAATTCAAATAAACGCTAAATAATCTGTATCTGAGTTTTTGACAATAAAATAATTATTATTACTAATTACCCGTTTGCTCCCATCCCCTCAGTTTCTGTTCCATCAATATTTTGACATATCATCTTACGTGGAGATTGACATTGTGCCAAGAGTACTGACTGAAATAAATAAAAGTTGAATTATTTTTCATGGAATCTCTTAGATTTTTTATTAAAATAAATAAAAAGCAAGTTTGTCATAAATTTTTTTATTTCATCACTTATTTGATAAGCATATATACTTTTACTGGTAACTACTAAGTAAGTACATTTTATTTTTCAAAACTAGCTAGGAACACATTATAGCTTTGCAGAAAATTACAGTGGCACCACGCTGTTAATGTTAAATAAGTTTACAGTTTCTATGTTGTGAACAAAAAGTTTTTTCAAAGAATGCAGATGAGCGTTTGTGGGAATGAACCTAATTTTGAACGTAAATTATCGTATTATTACATTAGAATAATATTTTCTCCATAATATTAATTTTATAACCTTTAATTTATGTAAAAGTTGTCCGATTAAAATGAGACAAAAACTGAAGCGTTTATAAAATTACAACCATTTACATGGAGATTATTTTGTTTGTTTAAAATATTGATAAATACATTTCCCATAAATGAAGTAGGCCATCGCTGAACCGGCAGAATTTGATATACCAGCTGGGACGGCGGGCTTTATCTGACCTTTGGACAATAGGACACACGATATTCATGAGATAAGCTTTTCCACGGGTTATAGCAGCATGTGTGGGTGTTCCGGCGTGCAGTCTGGAATGGGTGGAGTTACGCTAGGCCACCCCCCGCAGAAGACATATGACAACAACGCGCTTTCGCACCATTGGTTACATCTCATTATCCTTCTTTGGCTGCGGGGACAATAAAATTCTTTGTTTTGTGTGAGTATGAAGTGAAAAAACACTAAAAACATTTCCTAAGGTTTTAAAACCCAACGGATCGAACATACTTTCATATTGTTTTCATTCAAGTGCTTCATTCAAAGGTGTGATAAAGTTTACGTAAGTACAAACGGAATCATAAATTTAACTTCTTGGTGCATTAAAATTATTTTAGTGTATTTAGATTTTCTGGTGCGTATACTATTACATCATTATTAACTTATAAATAACGTACTCTAATGTTGGACTGCTCAAATTTCAACGCCGTAAATAGAATTATTCCAATATTTTACCGTTTGTTTTCTTGATTCTTTTTGTAGTTACTCATTACACTCTAACATAATATTGCCTTAGTTATTGTCGAATTAATTTATCTGCAGTTGTCGTTCTAAATTATTATTTCTGTCATTATAGTTGTAAGTTTGTTTATTTACTTATTTAAACCCTGCCCTATTGTTGCACCCAAGTTTTCGTCGTCATAATTTCATAGAATTATTACATCATTTTACAATTCGTTTTTCTTGATTATTTTGTATTTATTTACATTGTAACATAATATCGAGTTGTTATTGTCGAATTAAATAACCTCCAGTGGTCGCCCTAAATAATTATTTCAATTATTTTTGTCGTTTGTTTGTATATTTAATTTATTTAATATCTTATTTGTAACTTTCGTAGTAATAAATATATTATTATACTAATATCCTTCATTTAGTGTTAGTTGTCAGTTTTCGTGTATTCTCATTTGCTTTTGTCATTAAGTTCCTTACTCACAACAATGGACATTATCGCATTCCTCAACTCATTCAAAGTTGATCTTCAGAAGGCGTACAATGACTTGGGACATTATGTTGGACTACGGTCAGGAATTCTCGCCGTCCTTCCAAATGCCATCACCCGGTTAGACCAACGACACATGCACCACCCCAACTCTGTTTCCTCCCTTACCTACTCGTTTCATCCCCTGCCGTCCAGTACCCAAACCTGTTCACAAACCACGCACTGGTAAGCACAACCGCCGAAAACCACGTAAAGTAGTGCTACCCAGAGACGAATCCAACACTTCCACACAGAAATCAAACGTGCTCATATTAGCTGATTCGCACGGTCGTCAGATGTCCTCCCTTTTGCGTGGATTGCTTCCTAGACAGTTCTCAGTCTCCGGTTTCTTTAAACCAAACGCTCGTTTGGCTGACGTTATTCGAGAACTGGACACCTACACTAAAAAACTCAGAGCGGGACACCGTAATTATGATAGATAGGCAGAACGATATTAACCTGGTTGATCATTTCAACACGTCTGAACATCTACAACTAAAAATGGACTCTCAGCACACAAACATCGTACTCTCTAGCCTGCCTCCACGCTTCAACATTCCACAAATAAACCACGAAATTAACCTGGAAAACATCTCCCTAAAACATCACCTGACAGACACAAAAATCACATTTTTTGATTTGCAACCACACCGGACTGCCAAGGACTTTACCCAGCTCGGTTTACATCAGAGACTGTCTGGGAAACATCACTTCGGTTCCCTTCTAGCTTCACATCTGACCTCACATCATTCACCTGCCCATTTTGCAACTCCTCCACCTTCTTCTACTCCTACCTCATCTCCTCCACCTCTCACTGCTCCTACCTCATCACCATCTTTTCCTATCTCCACACCCATTTCTTCTCCTGTCCCCGTTTTTTCACCTACTGCTTCCTCATCTACCACGTACTCATCTATTCCTCCATCCACATCTCCTGTCACCTCCATACACAGTTACAACTTGTGCTCAGGAGTACGATGCGGTACTCGTTCGGGTACAGTGTGCAGGCTTGATCTGAAACTAGTAGCTCTACCAAATTCAAATTCCTCTCCACAATCTAACATTGAATCAATTTCTCGTGAATCACAAACTCTTAGCAAAAATAATTTCATTTTTTTCGAATTATATTTCATCATAATGTCCAATCCCTTTCAAACAAATTGACAGATTTTGAATTTCTGGTTCACGAAAATCCATTCGATTTGCTATGCCTCAGAGAACATTGGCTTTCAACTAACAACATTAACGATACTGCTATTTCTAATTATTATTTAGCAAGTTCCGACTGTCGGCAAAATTTTAAAGGCAAAAATCCCCACGGAAATACGTGTATCTACGTTCGTAATGATATTTTATCTTCTCCACTGACAGGCTACGAGAACTTCTGCGTAGATAGTGTGTTCGAATTTTCTGCAGTTAATCCGACCGACACCGGTATTGTTGTTTTGTGTTCTTATAGACCTCCTCAATCACATATTGACATATTCTTTGGGAACTTCGAAATTCTTTTAAAACATTACACATAAATCTACTTAATCTATCATTATATCTGGTGATTTCAACATCGATTTCCTGAGTACATCCGACTCTCCACATTCACCAATTAATCGATTGAAGAATCTTATCCACTCCTTCAAACTTATTACTAAGATAAACTACCCCAACCGCCTCTCCGATTCATCTCAAACAGTACTAGATCAAATTATCGTCAACAATAGTATCACGTAAGTATTTATCGCCGGATACAGCGATCACCTTCCTCAAGTATTGACTATAAGTAAAAAACTAAAACCACTTAAAATCCTTTACAAATTTACAAGAGAGTTTAATGACACAAATTAATACATATTTATAAATTATTTGCGTGAAGAAAGAGGTTTACAATTGCCAAAACACCGACGACAAATTCAATGTATTTATCTCAATATTTCTAAAACATTACAACTCTAGCCTTCCCATAAAACGCAAGATAATTAACAATAGGATCACCCAAGGGATAAGAATTTCTTCAAAAAACAAACGCCATTTATATTATCTTTCAAAACTCTATAACCAACTACCCGAATTCCATGATTATTTTCGTAAATATAAGACTATTCTTCGAAAAGTAGTCTATGCAGCTTAACTTATGGAAAACGACAGGTAGGAATTAAAATCGAACAACCAGACGAAAGCCATGTGGAATATTGTTAACAATTACACGTCAACTTCTGAAAATCGGGAAGAAAATGTTTCTTTACTAAACGATGGCAAAATCGTATCAAATCCTCAGGACATCGCAAGTTTGTTTAATTCTTATTTCTCGGAAGTTGGTAAAATAACGAACTCAATATATCCAAATCAATGTCCTCCAATTATATCCACCCATATACCCAATTCTATGTTCACTTCCGAAACTAACGCCAGTGAAATCATGGGAAACATCAGCTCCTTAAAAAACAAATTTTCATCTACTCTCTATATTACATCCACTCGTAAATATTTTTAATAGTTCTTTATCGGAAGGGGTGTTTCCCAACATATTTAAGTGAGCTAAAGTGATACCTTTACACAAGAAAGGTAACAAACTTAATATTGGAAATTTCCGACCAATATCTCTACTACCCACTTTCTCAAAACTCAAAAAAAATTATTCTATAAGCGTCTTCTAGATTTTTTATCAAAATTACCCGAGAAAGTAATGCCGTAACGTAAATGGGAGTAAACGTTTGCAAAATAAACGCAACGGGAAATACGTGGACTAACTGCGTTAACTAAGATTCGGAATGCGTAACACAAATTACTTAATTGGGAATTAAGATTGTCAATGTGACAATTCCATTTGAGGTTGTCTTGAATATGGAGACCTAAGAATTTTGTATTTGTAACAGTTTTTAATTGTGTTCCGTTTAAAGAAAGAGAAACCTGGGGTAAAGATTTTGTGATACTATTGTGAAATGACATAGACACTGTTTTGTCAGTGTTTACAATGAGACGATTTGCATGGAACCAAGTCGAAAGGTTAGACAAAACTTTTTGAGCATTGGCGTGTTTACATAGTAAATTAGTGTCATCAGCAAAAAGAACCATTTTGCAATCTGATGAGGAGGATGACATGTCGTTCACATACAATAAAAACAGTATAGGGCCGAGAATTGAACCTTGGGGTACACCGCAAGTAAGTGTTTTTGTTTCTGAAAGACAACGCTGAAGTATTTTATTTTTAGTATAGGATATTCCTACCTGTTGATATCTATCCTTTAAATAAGAAGTTAGCCATTGATGTGGAAGTCCACGAATGCCTAAAGAATGCAATTTGGAAAGGAGAATT
>NNCF01130731.1:60808-90607 GCA_002313205.1 Laupala kohalensis
TTTTGATAAAAAATCTAGAAGACGCTTATAGAATAATGTTTTTTGATTTTTGAGAAAGTAAGTAGTAGAGATATTGGTCGGAAATTTCCAATATTAAGTTTGTTACCTTTCTTGTGTAAAGGTATCACTTTAGCTCACTTAAATATGTTGGGAAACACCCCTTCCGATAAAGAACTATTAAAAATATTTACGAGTGGATGTAATATAGAGAGTAGATGAAAATTNTTGTTTTTTAAGGAGCTGATGTTTCCCATGATTTCACTGGCGTTAGTTTCGGAAGTGAACATAGAATTGGGTATATGGGTGGATATAATTGGAGGACATTGATTTGGATATATTGAGTTCGTTATTTTACCAACTTCTGAGAAGTGAGAATTAAACAAACTTGCGATGTCCTGAGGATTTGATACGATTTTGCCATCGTTTAGTAAAGAAACATTTTCTTCCCGATTTTCAGAAGTTGACGTGTAATTGTTAACAATATTCCACATGGCTTTCATCCGGTTGTTCGATTTTAGTATATGCCTGTCGTTTTCCATAACTTTAGCTGCATAGACTACTTTTCGGAGAATAGTCTTATATTTACGAAAATAATTATGGAATTCGGGTGGTTGGTTATAGCGTTTTGAAAGATAATATAAACGGCGTTTGTTTTTTGAAGAAATTCTTATCCCTTGGGTGATCCTATTGTTAATTATCTTGCGTTTTATGGGAAGGCTAGAGTTGTAATGTTTTAGAAATATTGAGATAAATACATTGAATTTGTCGTCGGTGTTTTGGCAATTGTAAACCTCTTTCTTCACGCAAATAATTTATAAATATGTATTAATTTGTGTCATTAAACTCTCTTGTAAATTTGTAAAGGATTTTAAGTGGTTTTAGTTTATTATTAATAGTCAATACTTGAGCAAGGTGATCACTGTATCCGGCGATAAACACTTCAGAGAGATACGAGATTCCATTGTTGACTATAATTTGATCTAGCAATGTTTGAGATGAGCCGGAGAGGCGAGTGGGGTCGTTTATCGTAGTAATAAGGTTGAAGGAGTCGATAAGATTCTTGAATCGATTAACTGGTGAATGTGCAGAGTCGGATGTACTCAAGAAATCGATATTGAAATCACCACATATAACGATAGATTTAGTAGAATTATTTGCGATATGTTCTAAAACATTTTCGAAGTTCCGAAAAAATATGTCAAGATCTAATTGAGGAGGTCTATAAATACACAAAACAACAATACCGGTGTCGGTCAGTTTAATTGCAGAAATTTCAAACACACTATCTACGCAGAAGTTCTCGTAGCCTGTCAGTGGAGAAGATAAATATCATTACGAACGTAGATACACGTACCTCCGTGGGGATTTTTTCCTTTAAAATTTTGCCGACAGTAAGAACTTGCTAAATAATAATTAGAAATAGCAGTATCGTTGATGTTGTTAGTTGATAATATAAAAGATATTATGAAATTGAATCTCTTCAAATCCGCGGTTAAAAACTACCTCCTGCACCAGTGATTCTACACTGTGAAAGAATTTATTGATTTTAATAAATGTTAAATCCGTCTTGTACTTTATCACGCCCTTGCTGTAGTACTTTATAACAATTTCAATGCACATTCGTTGGCATTTGGATATGTAAGTTTTCTCCAATTTCAATAAAGAATATATTCTAAAGTTCAAACAGTCACATTCTCTTAACATAAATGCTTTTATCTTTTGAATTACTTGGCTATTCTGCTATATTTCAAAGAACATTCAAGTCAGTATTAAAAACATACTTCATTACAATAATAAGAAAGTAGATTGATTTATGTGATAGTTTTTTATTTAGGTAAACACAGTAAATGATCCATTTCTCTCCGCTATGAATTAATATGCATTAATATGTAGGCTTTCAATTTATTACACTGTATTGATGAAAATACTGCCTTACAGAATGGCTTTTGATATTTACAATTGCTGACCTAATAGTTGTAGTAACCTCTGGTGAATTTAATAATTATTTATGATTTTAATAATTATTTTTTGAAATAAATAAGATTTTGGTTTCTACCTCACACTGGTGAGACATTAATGGAGATTTCTGAGCGAAATTATTTTTTTTTCTTTTTTGTCTTCAACGTTTGTGTTACATTACTTATAATGTGCTTAAGTTCATGGTTCTCAAATTATCATGGTAGGTCTCCTTTAGTCATTGCTTTCCTTTCGAACTAGCAGAATGCGCACGCATGAATAGAAACCTTCTTTAGCGTTGGTTAAGTTCAACGTTAGCATATCACTTCAAATTCAACGCGCTACTTTTTGCCCTAAATCACGTGGTTTAATATCGAAACACATTTTTTTCTACTGCGCATCTCGCTCGCTCGCTCGCCCTATAACCTAATCCTAGCTATGGTTTATACCTTGTGTGGATTTGACATGGAATAAATAGCCCATACATACAAGTTCCTCAAGAGCATAAATATTGTTTGTTTTTTTTAATTATTAATTTGAGCTCATGCAATGACAAGTTAGCTATCTCTACTAAATTGAGAAATTCTGGACTAAATTCTAGACCTGCTTCTGGTTGATCTTTTACAGAGTCGCAACTTTTGTAAATTTTATACTCTCCAGGAAACTTTTCAATAATGAATTAATTTTGTTTCGATCGTCTTTCCGTGATGTGACTCGATCCATGGACGTAAACCTATAATATTAAGCGAGCAATAATTGTATATATTAATGTATGTATGTACGATTTTGATGAAGTTCACAGATTATAGGTATTTTGTGATGAAATTATGAACAAATATGGTCTCTTTTCTTCGTAGATGAATTAAATTGCCTTCTTAATAATAGGATAAAGAGTACGTAAAACTAGACGAGTTCCGTGGTATAGAGATCAATGTCTCATACGTACGTCCCGGTATGATTTTCTGACATCGCTCGACTCTGATATCGTATTGATAAAATAAGCGTTATTTTGCTTTAGTTAGTCGCGTAAACTAGCAATTGCGGCTAACGAATATTCCAAATTCTTTTTGTAAATTTAATGTACATATTTATGAAAAGGAATATATTCATTTTTTATTGATATTATTATTCCCCGCTGGGGTCTTTATATTTTTATTTATTTTTGTCAACGTGATGATATGCCTGATAATACTTTCCTCTTATTTTAAACATTTTACACTATTATTAAAGAAACATTTGTCCAATTAAAAAAAACAAATTTTGAGTAAGCTGTCTCAAAAAGACACCGATTCAATCAACTTGGGGTGCTGTTGCTGTAAATCTGAGTTTTCGGATCCTCAACTAATATTAAACTCTTATTTGTAGCATTGAATTCTGCTTCAAAATTAATATTGATTGAAAGAAAACTTGAGATGAAAACTCGTTAGAAACTGAGAAAGACTCTTCTGTCAGTAAACTTAGAAGTTTTATTAGGATTTTATTTAATTATCAGCTCTTTACTAATCCTAAAAGATGTTAAAAAGAGGAATGTATAATCAGTAATTCCATATAGTCGTCAAAAATTAATAAATATCTCCTCGCATGGTGGGATCCAATCTCCGAATCTTCTGCTCGCTAAGAATGGATGTTACCTCTAGACCAGCGGCTCACTTATGGTTACAATGCATTATTATTACTATTAAGGAAGATAGAACATAAAAAGTGCTAAAATTTTCCAAGAAAGAAAAAGATCATGTTATATCACATTTTCATCAAAAAATTCCTCTAATCTGTGAATTTAATCAAAATCGTTGCAGCCGTTCTCGAGAATTTTTTTGATAAATACATAGGTATATAGGTTCATACAATTATTGGTCGTTTACTAGTATTTAAATAATTAATAGTATAGGATTAGTGTAGGAGCTGAGACAACTTGTGTATGCAAGTATTCCGCACCGCCGTTCTTCGGATACGTGTTCAAGGGGTCTTAGAAGGTAGGACAATGCATGTTGCCGTTGTCAGTGGTTGAAAACACATTGCCCGCGCTGCACCTATTCAGAAAACCGTCAATACCTCTGTAAATGTTTATCTTGCAGAAACGCTGTTTGCATCTATATTTTCCTCTTTTAATTCTACACAACTTTTATTCTATTACAAATAGTCGTAAAATAAACCGTATTCCCTTAAAACACGCCCGATGTTGAAAATATAGAAACAAGCACAGGAGTACCACTGTAGAGACCATTCATTATTATACATTGGTTTAACTCACATAATTGTTTCCGTGATATTCTCACAGTGAGAAATTCATTCTGATGGGGATAAAAGAAAGTTTTGAGTTCAAGGAAAGTGTCCTAGAAGAGGCAGCAAGGGACACGAGTTCATCAGACGTTCGTGCTTGCTACTCCTCGAGGATCTGATCTCGAACTTCTTTAGTGTCGTTTTTAACTAATTTCTTTACGATCTTAACGTTTATTCAACAATAGCTTTGTCGAAAATCACCAACATCAGTACTATCTTCTGAAATACAAAGTTAATTCCCTTGTGGGAAATATGAATTGGAAGTTCTTTTTTCCTGAAACATAAAAAATGTACGTCGTTAAATTTATTAATGAAATGGCAGTTGTTCACCAAATTCAACTGTTCGATGCTTTTGGTGATTCGATGCATTTGATTTTACTCAAGATTTTTATAAATGGATAATGGCATTATTTACTCAAGTTTTCTTACATGAGAGTTGATATTGTTTTTGGTGGATGCAACGATGTTTCCTAAAGGTTTTCTGTGTGAAAATTGCGGTCCAAAAGACGTATCCTTTTTTAATAACTATAACCAAGCAACCCAACTTCCATCATACTACAATGATATACTCCTTATTCAAGAAAATAATTTGATCATCATTTATTGGAATAGCTACTAAGGTACTGACGATATATTGGAAAAGCGCAGTGCGCTTAACGAAGTTCAACCCCCACCCCCTAAACCTGCCCTTAGTTGCATCCGCAACACGCACTTTCCTAACCTCTAGGATTCCCTGAACACGAATCTCAAGAGAAACTGCGGTGCGGACTTTTTGCATACTCAAGTCATCTCAAGTGTGCCGATTAGACTGTAATTAGACTGTCCGCGCGGAGGTCTCGTGTTTCTTAGTGACCGCCGTTCCAAGAAGATTGAGGTAGAAGTTTCATAAAATTATCGCGGTATTCTGATAAAATATTATTCTGTAATTCAACAATGTATTCGTACGTAAGGGTAACTGTTCCTTCGATGGAACACTGCCAATATTGTATGTTAGTAGTTGATAAAAGCTTTAACTATAAACAAATATTAATCTAACGTTATTAGTGGTTCAAGAGAGTACAATTAATCAGTTTTACAAAGATTAAGGGACAATATGTCGACTCGTCCATTTAGACAACCTAGGCGACTGCGTAGGACGAAAACATTTAGGGAAAGAAAAATCAGCTGTGACGTCCGCGATCCCATCGCTTTTCTACCAGCTAATAGCACAGTGAGTTCGTCCGAGATAATTACTCAATGCAAACTTCAATCCTGCCCGACGTAACTTGCGGTAATGGTAGCGACTAGTAATTTATTGCTACACGACTAATTACTTTCGGAATGCTGCCACCACTGAGTTTGCCAACAGAAACTCAGAAAGATAAAGACTGAATATTATTTACAAATATTTACATAGTATTTACAGAAATATACAACGTGGAAAATATATATGAAATACCTCCATTCAAACTCCCAGAGCTGACGGCTCTGAAACAATACACATTGACTCGGTCCGTTGCAACCCGCAACTTCTCTAGGCCAGCCTCTGGCATCGAAGACGAGTCAATATGTAATGTTCTATACTTTTTGTGAATTAAAGAAATTAATGCGTGTGCTTGACGACTACAAATTGCATATCATAGCAATTCAAGAAACTCGATGGGAAGGGAAAGGAGTTACGGACATAGATAATTGTACTACAATGTTCAGTTGGAAAGAGAATGGGAGCAAAGAATTCGGGGTCGCCTTCATTGTACATAAAGAACATAATCGACTTCAAACCAATTAATGAACAAACGTGTATTATTAGACTGAAAATAGCCCCACCGGTGGCGCAGGTGGTAGTGTTGTCGCGCATCAACAAGTCATCCCGGGTTCAATCCCCGATGGGGCCAGAAAATTTGTAGCTTTTCACATTAATGTCCCAGTTCATATAACTGTTACTACTGAAAAGCTCCTCCTAGTATTAATAACTCGTACGATTACTAACTACTTCTACTGTCCCCTCCACGTGGGCCAAGTTGTTGGTAAACCCAGCTAACCGACCCACCTACTACTAACAGAAAACAAAATTCTTCAACCTGACAATTATTAATGTCCATGCACCTATAAACGTAAAAGTTGAAATAGATACAGAATTTTTCTATCATGAAATAGAGAGGTGGTATGACATATCATCCGGCCATGTTAAAATTATCTTAGGATATCATAATGCTCAAATAGGGAAAGAAGTCTTGTATCAGGGAACAATAGGAAAGTATGCATAAAGAAATGAATGACAATGGAGAAAGACTTATCGATCTAGCGAAGAGAAGACTCACCTACTCGAAGAATAAATTTCTGGCCATTTGTTTTGAAACACGTAGTAGTAGTGATCATTACTTTAGCTGAACGAGGACTATCATTTAGAGGTTCGAATGAGGTATAAGGGGATTTCTGTGGTCATGCGGAATCGTGCATGCTTCTCACTCGATAGGTCCAGGGTTCGTATAACCAGAGGAGCGTAAATTTTTTTATTAATTTTTGTCGAGGAGATGATTAGTGTATTAACACATTCATCCTCTTTGTAACATTTTTACTATAAAAAAATTGCAGCTGAATAACTAAAATGCGAATAAAACTGCTACGTTTACTGTTTAAGGGGGTTCCATCGGTAGAAGAATTAACAGTGAGAATTCTGTGAAATTCGGCACACTAATTCATTTTGATCTCCTGAATATTATTACGAATTTTTAGAGCGATTCATGGGTTTTCAAGCGAGTAATCGCAAAACCAATTCTTCAGTGTTCCGATTCAATTGGCATGGCTTCTTATGAATATATGATGACCTTCCGAATATTTTTGATTATAGCGAAACAATTAACTATGAAAACTGAGTTAAATTAACTTTAGTTATAAAAATGTTTTGAATTAACAATACCTGACGAAAACATGGAATGAGGTGGGTTATTAAATGAAATATTGATAAATTTATGTCGAAAAAATACAAAATTCCATGACCTCAAACGTCAGCTCTTACATTGTAATTACATTCGCTCTTGTCAGATGTGGCATTGTCGCACGTCAGCAACTGTTACTATTGAATATAGTTAGTATATTTTTTCCCGTCTCTTGAACTTTCTTCCTCCGTAGTTTAACCCTTTCAATCACCATCTTTCCCTTTCAATAAAACATTTTCTAATTATTTTCCATTTTAAACATTTTCCTCACATAACACTTCGCCACTAACTTAACACACGAGACATTAACAAGTCGAATCACGAGTGCAGCGTTGCCAAATCTGAACGGATACTACGGGAATCAAAACGTGGAATATTAAAATATTGTTCTTGCGGATTTGACCACCGCATTTCCTGTTGAACCTCCTCAACTGACCACCCGCTGCATCATGGAAAGTACCATTTTATTTAAATATGAGTTTTTGTACTTTTATGTAGGGAGGGTTTAGTAAAAACGAGGGGAGTCACGTTTGCAATCGCCTAGGGCACCGTCGAATGTTAATCCGCTAATGTTACAAGATGATTTGATGTTAAAAGGTTTCTTACTAGTGAAATAGTCCGTTTCTGGAAATATATAGAAGAGGAGGTAGAGGGAGTGAGAGATTTAATTTGCACCCTTTTTCAATTTGCATCGTTGCTCGTGAAAAAATACTGTTTTTACGACTATTTTGAAAAGTAGATTTATGAAGAAAAAATATTACACCAATCGTGTTTCCGTTCATTTGACGATTGTCGGAATATTGTCAATTTTACTCGGGTTGCGTTCCGACTTTAGCTCCCAGCCTCAACCAGCGCTTCCGTTTGGAGAAGAGTTCCGAGTTGGGTAGCGCGCTTCTGAGGGCTCCGAGAGGAATCGCGAGGAGAAGTAAAATGAGGTTATGCGGCACATTCCAGCCTTCGTCATTGTACATTATCATCGTTATTGTACTTATTAAATAGTTTATTGCCATAAAAATGAACATGCTGATCACAGTGGAGAATAAATTATAGTAAAAAAGAACAGTTACAAACAGCTTATGACTACTTGGAGGACAAAATATTTTACTACAAGAAGCAAATTAAATCAATTCCACGTGTAGCTACTTTCCTCTGGTGGCTACTTGTGCCTGTTCCAGCGTTAGGTATATCTCCACAGCCTCCATACGATTCTCATCGTCAGTCATTTTGAATAACAGTCTTGACATTTTCGGATTTCACCTAGCGCTACTGCAGAGGTGAGGCGGTTGGAGTGTGTGGTTGCGTTCCGGTGGTGACGTCATGAGTCTCAGCGGAAGCGCTCCCGTCATGTCTAAAGCAGAGTACGTCTATTTTTTTATATTTTTTTTTGGGGGGGGGGCTTTAGGGCTCGTCAACATCGAGGTCATTAGAGCCCATGCAAGTAGGGAAAAATGCAGTTTCGCACCATAGAGAAGAACCGTAGTGACTCTTCCCCGTGTGTGGGACTCGCCGAATATCTCTACCATACCCACTAAAAAACCCTCCTGAATTCAACAAATATCTAAATACAAAGACGAAAGAAAAGAAAACAGAATACCAATACATTATATCACAAAAAAGGAAAACAATTTCTAAAGATTATATTTTCTAATTACAGAAACGAACGATGAAAAGAAAGAAGACAGGAAAGGTGAAAAAGGAATGCAAATTTTTAAACCCTCCCGAGAACTTGCGTACGTCTAGAGGCACTCTCTAGACGCACTCCGGTCCAAAGCTCAAATCAATAGAAATTGATGCAGATGACATAGTTACAACTAAATACTCAACTGTTGGAACTTTTTAGTGACGAACTGTTGTGTTACAATGAAACATGTCATCAACAATATCGGCAAGTCATCCAATGAATGAGACACTAACTTGAAAAAAACAGAGTAGTGTCAATTGCATTTCAAGTATTAAGAGATAGATTTTCAAATTTAAGCTACTAATTTCGTTACCTTTTAATCAATTGATCTGAAGATCATTCACTGAGTAATTGATATTAATTAATAAAATAATCTAAGTACTTACCCACGAACCACGGATTCCTACGATTGTTCTCCACTGTGAGGTTCAGGAAGTATTCACGGAATCCGCGGACAGGATTGGCTCGTGGCTGCACGGACAGAGTTCCTTCCACCTGCAAGAGCAAAAATATCATCTAATCACATTCATACATAGACAAATGAAATTGCGCGCATAGGCTGGAGGATGGTGAGAAGCATTTGACGCTCATCTGTATAAAACAATCTTTATCTTTGTTTGGTTTAAATTTAATATAGCATTTTTTTATGTTCATATTTGCAAATATGAGGGCTCTTTCTATATTTTTCAATGTTAAAATTACATTTAAAAATTATTTTAAAAAATTTGTATTAAATTATAATGCTTGCTTAAGGTAGTACTAGCGTAAACAGAATTAAATCATTAAATATCTTAAATCGACATAAATAAACAGAATAACATGTACTTATTGTGATTTGAATTTGAAAATCATACTTCACCGGCCATTCAAATAAAATAATTGCAATTATAATTGATGGTGAAATACATTGCGTCTTATGGAGAAAACATATATTTACAAAATAAGACCAATTTTTATATCACTTTTATTCAAGTTTACTTTGATTTGTAGTACATTTCCGAAGTATTTTTGGATCACTTTTATCTATAGATCACCGGATATCTGAGAAAAAGATTTCACTTTTTCCGAAATGTAATGCATAAATTACGAAACCGTTGTGCTCGGTCACCATGATTGTACACTAATGATAACAAAAAAGGGCCCATTTATTTTTCTAAGTCCCACGCTCTGACCAGTTTTGGATCTGTTAAGTTTGCAAAGCCTCTCTCCTCTTGCTTCCCCTTCGACAGGGGAAGTTTCGTTCGACCAATCGCAGGTCTATTTGAAGCGGCTCTTATATTTGGAAGACATCGTACGGCGGGTAAATCGTAACGAGATAAAATGTTTCATTACACCGCTATTAAAGAAATATTTTGTATTTTTTTATTATGCACATTTTGGACTTCTATAACAAAAATATTCTGTATATTCCTGACTTCAATAAACTTTACCATTCTCTATATTTAAACGACATCTCGAGATTCGTTGTCTCGCAAGGTCTTCATAGGCAATGTAAACGATATTAGAGTTTCTGTAAAAAACGTTTGCGTAATACTGTGATAAAATATAGTTTTTAACAGAATTTGAATATAATTGCAAGATATCGTATGGAATTGGTATAATTCGAATCACAAATTACTTATAAATATTCCTATAATTTCTTATATTTATACAGTGGAGTAAAGAAATCAAATCAAGTGATGTGTATTGTCGAAAGTAATTTCACATAATTTGCGATTCTCTTAAGTTTTTCAAATATGTGAAAAGGAATTAAATATATATAGAAAAGTTTGTCTAAAATATGAACTAATAACACAAAAGTTTAATTCTCGAGTTATAAATAATATAAAACTACTTAAGGAACAAATAAATTACATCTTCTAGTGACATATTTATCCACGATATAACAATTTGGTAGTAATCGTGCAACCTAAAAAAATAATCAGAGATCAATAATATGAAAACCTCGTTGACGAATTTTTTTACAATTGAAATACTTTATATATTCTACATACTTAACTCACTCCTCATTTATAATGTTAGTATCGATATTCAGTATTATTTATTGATTTCCAGAGCAGGGAACGAACATTGTCATTTAGAAACATTCTTTGCGGGTATATAACTTTTTACGAAGCAACATGGATGTTACATTTGTGAAGATAAACGTATTAGTCAGACATTCAGTATAATATTTAAAGTAAAGTTACATCGAGCGAGGCAGTTAACAAGGTCGTATTTAGTTTTATATGTTAAGTTATTGTAACTTATAGTTCCCCGTATTTCTGATTCAGTGTCATATTCTAACGACGTGTTATTTTAAATCTAGAAATCTTCTCCAATTAACGTAACATTTTGCCGTCAATTCAACAGAGAATTTCATATTTTCAGAAAGTGTTCAACAAATATGGGATATTATACGAAATATGTTTTTTCATTGTAATATTTATGTTACTTATGCATAATATTTTAATGGCGTTCTACTTTTTACTGGCTGTAAAATTAGAAATTTAGATCGCTGAAATTTTCCTCTCGGACATACGACGAAGGCGCCAATGACACGTAATTTCGTTTAACAAATAGAAGAAACTTTTATATTTGATTGTCAAATGATAGAGCAGGAACAACGAAGAGATTTCTAATGAAACTCGCGGAGAGGAATACATTTTAGTTTTATGTTAGTGTAATATGCATTATGACTCTGAAAGGCTAAACCTTCACAACATCTAGGGTTTTCTTTTTTCCTTTTTAATGTTTGTAGAAAAAATAAATTTATCTACAATAATGTAGTGTAATTAGAAAAAATACAAAATAAGAATACAGGGACCCTGAAGATGATTCTAAACTAGCATCACAACATTGACCATGCACGATTAAATTGCAATAGACTGTTTAACAAAAAATAAAGTAATTGATTGTTTATAATAAAATTGCATAATTAATAGAGCATATACCTTTTTCTTTAGTAAATATTGTTCTCCAAATGTATAATGTTGTAAATCTAGATGCTATATGAATAAATATTTATTGAAAATATGGTTTGGATATATATTAGACCCGTTTCCTACTCTATATTTTTATTAAAATAAAGTTTTAATACTTGGGGTGTAATTACGAACTCGTGAATTTCTTTTAGTATCATTTTTTCTTTAAATATAAATTATTTGCTTGTAAATTCAATATAAAATTTTTTTGCACATGTTTATTGAAAGTTTGAAGAACTTTTCTAAATTCCACGTAAAATATATCATTGAACACTTTCATTTACACATGAGAAACTAAAATATCGAAATTTAAAGATAGCATGAATAGAAATTATTTTATAGAAACTTTGTAGTCTCGTCGGCAGATGAACTTTGTCGTAAACTGCCCTGCCATGTTGCCATGTATGTCGTAATGCTACGTTGCCGAATTGACAATTACTCAGCGTATGTTTTAAGATTTTCCTAAGCAATGTGAGAGCGTGAATTAAGGTTTCGTTCACTACAGCACCCAAACAGTTATTAAGAGCTGAATTGTGGTATAAACAATTTTCAAAAATCAGTTCACAAGTGTCATGTGTTGTACTAGCGAATGGCTACGGAAAACCATCACGAGATGTATCTCAGCACTACACTCACTCCCATCATCATTATTCCCGAGCATATTCATCATATAGATATTCATGATATATTAGATATAATTGCTATATCTTCTCAGAAACGTTGTCACGGAAGATGTCCACATGACTACTCGATACATCGTCGCTGTAACAACACTCGTAACTTTACTTCTCCAAGTTTTCGTAGATGAAATAAAAAGCGTATTGTTTTGCTGTCGTCGATAAACTTTTAGAAAACCATGTTGATTGGTTACCCCCAACCCTTCCAGAAAGTGCTCCAAACCCCATGATTGCTCTTGAGGTTGCTATGTCACCTCACTCACCTCACGTTCGTTTCCGTCAGAGACGAGGGAGCGCGCACTCCAACCGTCGGAACCGATCCAGAAGAAGGCTCCGGTGGCGTTGACACGGCGTACGGCTCGCATCACCCCAGCCACCTCCTGATCGGAGCCAAAGATGATGACACCTGCGGAACACCACAAGTAATGGACCGTATCAGCTGACATTCAACCACACTTATTTCTTTTAAATGCACATTCTGCTACCATTTTTCAATAATAATAATAAGTTTATTGTCAAAAAACAGTACAAACTGCGTATGACCACGTGAAGGACAATAAAGTAATTTACTCTCCGGAAGCAAGCAAGGGACCATCCCATCAATTCCGATCAAGGACCCTAAGGCAGAGGCGGATTCAAAAATTTCAGCAAAAATTCCTAGATAAGGTAAAAAGTTAGCTGCGAGTTATAATACTAATAGAATGTAATATTGTTGGAAATTTAACGCAAAAAATTTACATGTACAAATTATTATCAAACTATAGATTATTCTGAGTATACTGTTTAAAAATCATAAGAATTGAAATATCACGATTTATTATTACAATAAACTTGCCCCTAGACTAAACCTAGAGAACCTGTATAATAAATCCGCCTCTTCCCCAAACAAAAACCGGAGCAAAACCCGGCCCAGGATAGGGATACAGAATTAATGTACACAACAGTGCCAAAAAGTTGAGTACACATAAAACGAAATTAATATGTGCCATAAGACAACACAATCATGCAAGAAAATAGGTTTTGAAATTGTTATAAAATACTACAGCAATGGCGTGATAAAGTACAAGACGGATTTAACTTTTATTAAAATCAATAAATTCTTTCACAGAGTAGAATCACTGGGGCAGGATGTAGTTTTTAACCGCGGATTTAAAGAGATTCAATTTCATAATATCTTTTATATTCTTTATTATTCTTTATATTCGTAATTTCCAATATTAAGTTTGTTTCCTCTCTTGTGTGAAGGTTTCACTTTAGCTCTCTTAAATATTTTAGGAAACACCCCTTCCGATAAAGAACTATTAAAAATATGAGTGGATTTAATATAGGGTGGACGAAAATTTAACAATAAACTCGGGTATATCATCAATGTCAGTTGAAAATTTGTTTTTTAATGAGCTGATGATTCTCATATCACTGGCGTTAGTTTCGGAAGTGAACATAGAATTGGGTACGTGGTTGGATATAATTGGAGGACATTTTATGTGGATATATTGAGTTCGTTATTTTACCAACTTCCGAGAGGTACGAATTAAACAAACTTGCGATGTCCTGAGGATTTGATACGATTTTGCCATCGTTTAGTAAAGAAACATTTTCTTCCCGATTTTCAGAAGTTGACGTGTAATTGTTAACAATATTCCACATGGCTTTCGTCTGGTTGTTCGATTTTAATTCCTACCTGTCGTTTTCCATAACTTAACCTGCATAGACTACTTTTCGAAGAATNGACTTAACTGCATAGATTACTTTTCGAAGAATAGTCTTATATTTACGAAAATAATCATGGAATTCGGGTGGTGGGTTATAGCGTTTCGAAAGATAATATATTATATATATTTATTTGGCAATGAACTTATATACTACATGACTAATAAATCATAATTAATCTATAAAATATACGAATATGTACTACTAGAAGTAAATATGTACGTATAAATTTCTGCGACTACTGGCAGTTTAAGTAAAGGACCACTATTATGTTCAAAATAATTTTGCCGTAGGTGAGACTGTGGTATGCGTACCACTAGATTGTATTTCCCGCCGTCGCAGCAGCTATCGGGACAGCTCGGGCCGCCCCGGCCGACGTCGTGCCGGGCGCGCTCAAGCGGAGCGAGCGGAGGAGGAGCCCCTGCTTCCCCACCAGACGGCTGGCGCAGGAACTCGCCGCGCATGGCCACCGCCGCCATCCGGCCAGCGCACCACCGCCACCACCGCCTCCAGGGCGACGGTATACAAGGGCGGCGGAATGGCACTACATGGAAGAGTGAAGCGAAGCAAGCAGCGAGAGAGTTACGAGCCACGACAATCTACAAGTCTTATCAACGACAACGACCACGCAGCTATCGACTTCGGATCACTCTCACGGAACATCGGAATATTGGACTGCTAGAACTCTTGGATAACGACACTGCTACGCTTTTGGTATTTTCTGTAGTCTGCTTGGCCCGGACATAATTGTTCGCTGTAACAATTACGGCAATAAAACCCGTTTTTGAGTTTTACCTTGTTCTTGTTGATTCGTTCCCTGACGGGACACAACAAGTTAACTGGCGATGAGGATAAAAGTACTGGTATTAACGGACTTTGTATTTGGATTAAATGGAGCAGCTAGGGCAAGTGTTAGCCACGCTGCAGCAACAACAGCAGCAACAACAGCAGAAACAGTGGGAACAACAGCAGGCCACGCTGCAGCAACAAGAGCAGAAACAGTGGGAACAACAGTAGGCCACGCTGCAACAACAACAGGCCGCGCTGCAGCAACAGCAGGAGCAGTGGGAAGTAATCACGGCAGCGCCGGGAAACAGCTTTGAAGCGGGAAACACCTTCACTCCCGAGTTTGCCTCCGTTCGAGCAATTCTGCGAAACAACGGAGCAGTGCAGAGAATATAGTCTTAAGTTGGACCAACACTTCGTTCGCCACGGAGTAGAGGACGAGACTCGTAAAAGAGCGTTCCTACTAGCTAACGTAGGGAATACCACGTGCGCTCTACTCAGAAAGCTCAGCCCAGAAATGGATCTCACACAAGTAGCATACGGCGAGCTCTAAAGCAGGCTGGACAGGCATTTCGGTCAGCAACTACATGTCGTGGCAGCGAGATTTAATTTTTTTTCATGTCGTTTGAAAATTGGCCAAACTCACGCTGAGTGGATTACGGAACTCAGAGGAATTGCAAAGCAATGGAAATTCACGTGTAACTAGGCGATCTGTCAAGCTCCATACGTAGAATCTCTAAAATCTCTAAAATCAGACTAGAAGCGCTGCGTCACAGCGACCCCAGTCTGGAAGAAATTCTAAGGTTAGCCACAACGTTTGAAGTGACCAAATTAACTGCGGCGCAAATGACGGCAAAGGTAGAAACTTTCAACGTTCCAGCTTCTACTTCTAGGGAAATGGGAATTCAACCAGCTGCGTCCCGTAGACAAACGTCCGGCGGGAATCGGACTAGCGATAAAAGTTACGTACGTAACAAGCTGCCATCGTGCAGAAACTGCTTTCGTTCTCACGAACGCAGTAACTGCCGTTTCCTGAGGTCGGTGTGCCGGA
Source organism: Laupala kohalensis (assembly GCA_002313205.1). Classification (NCBI taxonomy): domain Eukaryota; kingdom Metazoa; phylum Arthropoda; class Insecta; order Orthoptera; family Trigonidiidae; genus Laupala; species Laupala kohalensis. The sequence goes on from NNCF01130731.1 coordinate 76,831, forward strand.
AGTGCGGGAAGAAGGGGCATATCGCCGAAGTGTGTCGCAGCAAACGTACGTCAATCGCGGAGCCTATGGAAGTGGCAATGGTACAATCCCGCCCTATTAACGCGGTAGTAACTCCTAGCATGAGAACAAGATAGTAGTCAATCTCAGAATTGGAGAATTGCAACTCCCATTTCAATTGGACACTGGGGACGGAGCTACCCTCATGAACCTCAGCAGTTATAAGGCACTAGGTTCTCGACCTTGCAAGTTGTGCAATAAAAGATTGCATGCGTATGGCAAGCAAGAAATAAGAATAAAAGGAGAAATTGTAGTTCCAGTGGCGTACAAGTCAGTTAAGGCCAAATTATTAATGGTCGTGGTCGACAGATTCGACACTAATAACATATTAGGTCTGGATAGTTTTCAGAAATTGGGATTCTCTGTTCATGACATCAACGCAATTAGCTCGAGGGCGGATGAAGCAAGCACGCAAGCTAGTAAACTGTTGGAGCAGTTCCCGGAAGTCACAGTGCCTGGTTTGGGGAAATGCACCAAGTTCGCGGCGCATGTGACGTTGCAAGAAAATAACCGTCCGAGGTTTTTCAAGGCACGACCGGTTCCTATATCTGTTAAGGAAGAACTCAAGAAGGAAATAGAAAGATTAGAGGAACAAGGTGTGTTAGAGAAGATTAACAGCAGTGAATGGACAACGCCACTGGTCATCATTAAGAAGAAGAACAATGGATTGAGAGTCTGTGGCGACTTCAATTCAACAGTAAATCCTCAATTAATGGTAGACCAATTTCCCATTCCACGTCCGGAAGAATTATTTCAGCATCTAGCAGGAGGGCAACGATTTTCCAAATTCGACCTCAAAGATGCCTACCTACAAATCCCGCTAGATCAGGACTCAGCAAAGTTAACGGTAGTCAACACCCCTTGGGGGTTGTACCAATACAACAGGCTACCCTTCGGAGTGGCATCGGCGGCAGCAATCTTCCAAAGATGTCTGGAGAGTTTGACATCACAGGTTCCAGACTGTACGAATTATCTCGACGACATCGTGGTGACGGGCAAGTCCGAAGAAGAACATCTAAACAATCTCAAGTTTCTGTTTCAGAAGTTGCAGGAGTGGGGTCTGAAAGTGAATTGGAATAAATGCGAATTTTTCCAGCCAAACATCAAATTTTTAGGCCACATACTAGATGCAGAGGGAGTTCGGTCTACCCAGGACAACGTACTGGCGATTCAACACTTACCCGTACCCCAGAACGTCAAGCAGTTGGAGTCGTTCATTGGAAAAATAAATTATTATGGAAAGTTTATCCATAATTTTTCAACGATTGCGGCGCCTCTCAACAGACTGAGAAAGAAGGGAGAAAAATGGCTTTGGGCGGAACACCAGGACAAAGCATTCCAGCAGTTGAAACAAGAGTTGCTCAACACAGTGAAGTTACAACACTTCACAACGAACAGAATTACGACCATCGCAGCCGACTCTTCGGACTACGGTATCAGGGCAGTCCTATCTCAGAAGGATGAGAACGGGCTGGAACATCCAGTAGCGTTCGCCTCCAAGTCTCTGAACATACATCAGAAAAATTATTCCCAAATAGAAAAAGAAGCACTGGCAATTGTATTCGCGGTACGAAAGTTCCATGTGTACTTATACGGGCATAAGTTCGTTATTATAACATACCACAAGCCGCTGGTAACCTTATTTAACCCAGCGACAAAGTTGCCAGAAATGACGGCGCGTAAATTACAAAGGTGGGCTTTGTTCTTATCCAACTAAAACTATTCTATAGTTTTCAGATCCACATCGCAGCACGCAAACGCGGACACCCTGTCGCGCTTGCCAATGGGTCCGGATGTCGCATTCGACACGCTGGACATAGCCTGCATGCAATTGGACGCGTTAGACGAGGAAAGACTAACCTGTTTTCCGGTCAAAGCAACAGCCATAGCTTCCGCCACTGGAAGCGACGCAACCTTACAGCAAGTAAGGGAGTTCGTCTAAAACGGATGGCCAGCTTCTAGCAAGGCTCATACAAATCTTACAACATGGCACAAGCTTAAAGACAGGTTAACAGTAGTTAATAAAGTACTGTTGCTCAGTACGGCACTAGGGAATAGAGTAGTAATTCCGAAGATGTTAAGAGATCCAGTTATGGAGTTATTGCACCATGGGCATTGGGACATAGTACGCACGAAGCAACTAGCCCGGCAGCATTGTTATTGGCCTGGCATAGACCGGGACATCGAAGCACGGATACGAAGTTGTAATGCGTGCCAGGTAAATCAGGCAGCACCTCCAGGGCATTTGAGTAGTTGGCCGGCATCAAACGAACCATGGGAAACGCTTCATGTCGACTACGCGGGACCATTTCTGGGAGAAATGTGGCTAGTCGTAGTCGACGCATTATTAAATTTCCCATATATTACAGCTATCAGGACGGCCAACACATCATCTACAATAGCAGCCTTACAGCGCATTTTTGCGATAGAAGGTTTGCCCTGGACGATAGTGTCAGACAACGGCACGTAGTTCACATCCACCCAGTTTGCAGATTTTTGTCGCAGGAACGGGATCCAACATGCGTTGGCGCCTCCGTTCCACCCGCAGTCCAATGGGGAAACGGAGAGGCTGGTTCAGACGTTTAAGCAGTCGATGAAGAATGCAAGGGACGCGGGAGTACCGAAAGAAGAGGCACTGCTCAGCATGCTGTCCACGTACCGGGCCATGCCGGGCACATCAGGGAAGTGCCCCGCCCAGCTTCTTCACGGAAGACAACCGCGGTCATTACTATCATTAATGACTCCTACGGAGGAGCAAACACATGAGTCCATTGGAACGTATGCAGTCGGATGCCAAGTCTACGTTAGGACCTTTAAAGATAACCCTAAATGGGCACCTGGAGTAGTAACCGACAAAATAGGATCAAGAATCTATTTAGTACGCACCACCTTCAGGACAGTACGAAGACACCAGGACCAAATTAGGGGAGGGTCTATCGACCATGAAGTTGATCGCGCACAAGTTCCCCAGGACATACGACAAAGAGCTTTGAGTGAGTTAATTAGTTCACCTCCTTTACAGGACACCGTGATATGTGAGCCACAACCATCCACATCACACGAGAGCAGCCCACCTCCAGCGGCTGCAGTCAGCGAGCAGGTGGTGAGCCCACCACCTCTCCCGCAGCAGGCTCCCGCAGAGCAACCAACGCAGGAACGAGTGCTCAGGAGGAGTACCAGGCGAGTGCTCAGGAGGAGAGCCGTTCCTGTGTCTTCACCAATGACTGATTCTGGTCTAAAATGCTATTTTTCATTAAATAACTTTCTATTTGTTTTCGAGACAATTTATCAAGCACTTTTGAAAGTGTTCAAAGTATACTAATCTGTCGATAATCGCTTGGAGAGGTGGGATGAGGGGTTGTTTTTTTTTGTAATGGGTGAACGAGAGCCGTTTTCCATACAGTTATAGTACTCTATATTCTGGTTAAATTCCTTTTTCATGAATGTTGATTTTGCTCCATTTTGTTTTCGTTCATTTCTAAGTGTACACAACCGTGCCAAGGCACAAAGTGTAACTCGTAATTTGTTGCCAAGGCACGGTTGTGTACATTATCTCTGTAGCCCCATCCTGGCCCGGGTTTTTCTCCTGTTTTTCTTTGGGTAGTGGCGGATTTTCCTTGGACCGGAAATTTCATTAATACCTTTGTTTTACTAATCTCGAGTTTTTACTGCACAAATATCTACAATTTAATTTGGAAAAATAAATGGATAACTACGTATTTATTAAATATTTTTTTATAAATATTAAATCCGCCACTGCCCTTGGGCCCTTGATCGGAATTGATGGGATGGTCCCTTGCTTGTTTCCGGAGAATAAATTAGTTTATTGCCCCCCTCGTGATCATAAGCAGTTTGCAATTGCTTTTTTGACAATAAAATTTATTTGTTCATAACAACCGACAATGAACACCATTCCGAGCCCAACAGCCGTTGGGTAAGGTATTTTGGCGTGCTTGGTGCGTTCTTTGTGCTTAGGTTCCTTTGTGCTTGGCCGCTCTCTTTGCACACTGCGAAATTTTTCTGGAACTATTCTGGATTTTAGTGAACTCCTATGTTTATTTCTGGTGACTTTTTGTACGCTGAACTTTAGTACGGAAGTATATGAGTGCTTGTTGTGAACTGTTCCGCGACCGTTACGACCGTTGGTTGGCAGTTGGCGGCAGCTGAAGACGGTAGCCGAGGGTAGGCTGCAGCGTTTTCTGGTCGTTCCTGTGTGTACTTTTTTTTATAGTAGTTGTAGTATTATAATGGTTTATAGTATTTTTAAATGTGAAATATAGCGTGCTATTGAAGTTTATCGGCAATGAGCGATAAGAGGTAAAAGTTGGGTGGAAGGCTATTGTTAGTAGGTGGGCCGGTTAGCTGGTTTACCAACAACTTGGCCCACGTGGAGGGGTAAGTAGAAGTGGTTAGTAACAGTTAAGAGTTATTAATGCTAGCAGGAGGTAGATAGAGGAAAGATGGTTCGCTGTTCAGTAGTCACACTTATATGAACTGGGACATCCATGTGAAAAGTCATCGGGGATTTGAACCCGGGATGACTTGGTGAAGAGCAAGAACGCTGCCCCCTGAGTTGTCAGAGCCACCAGATGGGTGTCTTCTTGTGTTAAGATAAGTGACGTAAAAGCTGCTTATTGCTGATTTAAGCGATTTTTAGTGCTTCCAAAATTTTTTCTTTTGAATTTTTATTTCTAAAATTAATTATGTCTATTTCCCAAATTTTAAAATTTTGTTTATTCTTGTGTTCATATAACACTAAATTTATTATTTAATTCATTTGACCGTTTCTTGTGTTTTTAAGTGATTTTTTTTTGTTTTTTGCTATTTTAGGAAGACTTTGTATTTTTTGCAATCGCGAAGTCAGTTTGATCTCTTTTGCATTTTTACAGCGAATTTCGTAATCTTTCGAGTTTTTAACTCAAAAGCAGTGATTTGTTAGTTTATGCAATTGTAGTGTTTATAGTGCTATTAGTTTTGTGTTATTTATTACACAATAATAGCATTTTTGGTTGTCTTTTTTTATCTTCTTTGTTGTTAAGACAGAATTACCTTGAAATTTCTTCAAATTCTGTATTTAAAGTCGCATCCATAGCACTACAGCGACCCAGATTTTTTGCTGTAAATGTCATATCTTTCACGATTCTTCCCGAACTCTTCAAATTTGTATAAAACAATCTTTTTTAACTTCTATATTCTATAATACTTAATACTTGAGTGACCGAGCTTCTCTCGAATAGCTCACAAAATGGTCATATCACAAAATATTTTCGCAAAGGGATTCAAGCCACGATTTACTTACTCAGTTACACTGCTGTATAACAATGAATATAAAGAACGATAATTCCATACGTAACTATTTTGCTAATTTGTTTACTGCGCAGTTTACGTTGCTCATTTAAGATGTTTTTTTGTGTGTGTTCGGGTTTAAGTAGTAGTTCTGAAATTTTATGGAATTGACACTCCGTATTTACGCAGTATAACACGTACTGAGAGTAAATAGAAAATAATAACCATTTGTCATAAATTGTGCTTTCCTTTTTTATTCACTCATTCGTAAACAAATGAAAATTACCTATTCATGGTAACTAACATAATACTCTATTTATAATATTAGACATTACTATTAGACATATATATTTATTTATGAGATAAGTGTTGACTACATGGTGACTACCGTGAGAAAGTATTCGTCGTCCCTACGACACCGATCTGTGGCGAACAGTCTTCAGTTAAAAGAAGGTATTTTGCCTCTGATTGATAATCACTTATTCTTCAGGTCTTTACTTTACAATTATTCATAGGTATAAGGCAGGGATCCCCAACCTTTTTGCACTCAGGAGCACATTCTAGAATGCCGGTCGGGCGGCGGGCATCTTGTTCATTTCAAGGTATATTTATAGTTGGACGTAATCAATAATGCATATAAAGCACAAAAATATTTAATTCCAAAATATTATTATAAAATATAGAAATTATTGTTTATATTTTTATGTAAAATAAATAATAAGTAGTAAATAACAGTATAAAAATTCTGGTAATCTACTTGAATTGGGGCAAATACGCAACGAATAATTATTTTTAATAGCAACTTTAAAATGTACTTTATAGCTAAAAATCGCAAACAACAGGTTAGAGTACGAAAAATATCAGTTACGGTCCGGACTAAGTTTATTAAGATTTTAATGCACTAAAAATATTTAATTTAAATTTTAATGTTCTTGTTGGCTGATCTTTTAAAAAATTGACCAATCAAAAAATGCCTAAATTCGACCTACGTTTACTTGGTAAGTAAATGAACTGATAAAAGAAGTGACAATTGGCTCGATGATATTAAACTTGAAATCGCGTTTCAAACTGGTCTTGAAATAATTGAAGGTTGATAACAAATGATGACAAGTCAATGTCACCGTCGCCTATCATTTTTTTCATATTTGGAAAATGCACAAGTGACTTCTTCTGCAGATGTGATATCCACAAAACCAGTTTAACTTTAAACGAGTTTACAGACCCTATCATAACAGCTATATGTTTGCCTTTTCCCTGCAGCTCCAAGTTTAAATAACTCAATTTTTCCGTTATGTCTGTGATGAAGCCCAAATCCACCAGCCAGCAACGGTCCGTTAATTCAATAAAATTTTGTTTTTTAGTATTGAGATAATTTTTTATTTCTTCAATTAAATTTACAAATCTTGCAAGAACTTTGCCTTTACTGAGCCAACGTACTTTATTATGTAGAATAAGATCAGAATCAGAATTTTCTAATAAGGCCTTGAAAAGACGGTGTTGCAAAGGCGCTGCTCGAATAGAGTTGACAATTTACATGTCTGAAGGATACTATTTTACCACACAAAACTTCCTGGTGGATAATACAGTGATACGACAAAAAATTGGAAATGATTTATCATTCTTGCAGAGAGCAACAAATCCATTGATATTACCAACCATTGCTGGTGCTCCATCAGTGGTTATCGCAGACAACTTGTGCAAAGGCATATCTATTGACTTTGCATATGTTCTAAATGTGTTATAGATATCCTCACCTGTTGTTCGTCCTTTCATGGGTAATATTTTCAGTAAATCTTCTTTTACAGTAAAGTTACTAAATACCATTCTCACCATAACTGCTAAATGTGCTGTGTCTGATATATCTGTAGACTCGTCAAATTGCAGTGAAAACCAGTCACATATTTCCAAATCATTCTTTAATTGAGTTTTTATGTCCTTTGAAATGGCATGTATTCTTCTTGTGACGGTGTTATCTGACAACTGTAAGTTTTGTATTGCTGACATAATCTCACGTTTGTTAGAAAATCCCTCAAATAAACAATCAGCGCCAGTCAGAAATGCTTCTTTTAACGATTCACGATCTTGGAAAGGCTTTTTATTCTTTGCGAGCGGGTGAGAAATTTTGAAAGAAGCAATCGTGGCCTTTTTAGAATTTACTACACGCTTAGTGAAAACCGACTGTTGGGCATTCAGGTTTGATTTAAGTTGAATTATTTTCTTCTTTCTTAATTCAGATTTAAGTTGATAGCTCGTATTAAAAGTTGCATGGATTGTTTGAAAGTGGCGTTCAACATTATGTTTTTTCGGCACAGCAACACTGCCGCACAACAAACAAAAGCAATTATTTTTAAATAGACGAAACAATATGATTCCTCCCAGTCAGTGTTAAAACTGTAGGTTCGTTGTCTTTTATTTTATCCACTCATTTTGGGGTTAAAATAATAAAGTATTTAAAAGCTAGGAATAAATAATAAACATAGATCGAATGTACGTTTATCTCACACAGCACAAACCAACCTAGCTTATCCCATCACTCACGCCGACGTAAACATTACATAGCCACCTCTAGGACACTGCTATATTTATTCAGCAACTTTTCCATTGTTGTTCAGATCAATATCGTGAACGTATAACTAGAGGGCGTTATTACAGAGACAGACAAACTAAAGTAGACCCATAAGATGCTATTTTACCAGGCTTATGTATGATTTTCTGGAAAGATTTTTATTTTGAAAATTATAACGATATAATTATTTTCGCATATATTTATCTGTTTAATTACTAAATATTAATTTTTTTCACAACATTTTATTGTAAACTTAAATAATTTTTTATCGTGGTCACACAGCGGCGGGCACACGTAAAACGGACGGCGGGCGCCACGGTGCCCGTGGGCATAGGGTTGGAGACCACTGGTATAAGGAAAGTATAATGAACGTCCGAAAAATAAATCGAGATCTCTTCAGGTCTTTACGATAATGGTGTGTATGTAATAAATTTTTGTTTATTCTATAACACACAAAATAATCAACGTATCCGAACCAAACTTGAATTTGGGTTGAGTACATTTGGAATAGAGACCCATTTCTGCTGATTACTCTTTCTGTCGCTGTAGACACGTGGGTGTTTACTCGTGTCAGCAGAATGATACTTTCGCACGCTACCGCACACAACCGGAAAAAGAAGGTGAACTGGGGTCAACGTTGAAATAAAATACTCTATACGAGTGTTTATTTTCCATCGAGGATTGAAAGAAAAGGTTTGATGTTTTTTTGTTTTTGTTTTCAAAAAGGTAGTAGTAGAATTTTGTTTTTAAATTCTTTGCTTAATTTTCTTTTTGAATTAAACAGATCTTTTTGAAGAAACGTACAATCCTCTTATTTCTTTACAATTATTACTTTACGTGAATTCGTTTGTTCGTATTTTGTTAGTAGAGCTAACTTTCATTCAATGTGATGTGTCGTTACTACGTTACATCAAAAGTAGTCGTGTCAAATTCAAATGAATATTGTTTATTTCGTAATGTTTCAGCCTTGAAAATATTAAGTGAGGTAATGTTACTAACCAAACATTCGTAAGAATTCACCTCTTTAAATTCTAGAACATCGTGTACTAAAATAACTTTGTAAACAACCTGTATATGTATAAGTTCCTTAAAAGTTATACATGTTCTTTGAAAATTGTGCAAGTTCCATGAAAGTTATAAACGTTCCTTGGATCAAGTTCAGAACGCACCCCTGATAAACGCTCTGTGCTTAGCACTATATAAGGGGCAGCCCACATGAACTCAGCAGCGCAGTAGCTTACAGCAGTCAGAGCAGTCACTCTGCTACCCAGCAGTCATCAGAGCAGTAGCACATAGCAGGCAACATTACTCTGCTGCTCATGCAGCAGTCAGCACTTACGTGTCGCAACGTCACTCTGCTCGTGCGTCTTCGTCGTGGCAAACTTCAAGATACTATACAAATGGCAGTGTGGCGCTATTCAACGTCGAAGTACTGAAAACATCCAAACTCACAATTATTTCTAAGTTTCAGTATATCTTCGACCATCTGCAAATTCCAGCCGTCACCCGTCACCACAATCTACTGCCAGCAGACGGAGTCAGCAACACTTCAAAACCTTCACGTAAGACCATGGACTGTCTGTAACCATGGCGCACCAAAAAGAAAGAATATACGTAAATGCTCGTATCTTTAGAATAATGACGCCAGCTCTACCAAAACTCATAGTTATAAAGCTGTTAAGTATTGTTATTCATTTGTATAAGTGTTTCATTCATTTGGCCCAGCTTTCAAATTATCATTAATACAAATCCTGCAGTATATATATATATATATATATATATATNAAATCCAAGCCTTCGCCGAACGCGAAGAACCACCCAACGTCGACGCCAATTGCCGAGGATCTTCACCCCCGGAACGGCGCGACCACGGAATCTGGAATCTACAAGACTCGACGCCGAAGCCGTCGCCGAATCCAGATCCCTTGAAGAATTCCACTCCGAGCACGTCAACGCGACTCTGCTCTTCCCGAGGGTCCGATAGCGCGGACCATCGCCACGAACACCGTAACTTCTGAAACGCAAGTCCAGACGACGTTCCACGTTTACTGTATGATCGTCTGTCACACGGTGTCGTAGAATTCTTTATCATTTTTTCAATTGTTCAACCAAGACTGGTCTGCATCAATAAATCGTTCAAAGACCAAGTTGGAAGCCAAGTGTTTATTTATTCAACCGCACGAAAGAGGAGATCTCGTTGCAAGTCAACCAGGTTTCCACACTACGTAACGTTAAATAAATAAAAATGGTTACTCCCGACGTGATTTTTCACGCAACTTTCTGATTCAAAAGAAACAATTTGTTGATTCATATAATCAACTGGTGATCCCAATACAACATCTCTGGCCACGTAACGTAGTCTCGTTTTGCTTAGTAGCTAATCACTAGTGAACCTACTACTACGCCATTATGTCTACTCGACTTTCCATTCTATCAGACTCGACTTCGAGCATACCCCATCCTAATTTTTGGGAGAAACTTCCGAGGAAGTGGTTCGTGTTTGTTGATGCACAATTCAATGCACGCAGAATTAGTTCCCAACGCACAAAGCACGCGACCATTATCCCATGTTTGCAACACGTGATTGATACTATCACTCCAGAATTTTTGATGCCAAACGACTTTAACTCATATGATCGGCTCAAACAATTCTTGATCAATCGACATACGGAGAACTTACAAACCGCAACCAACAAAGTTTTATCGGCTGAGACTATTGGCAACAGCACGCCATCGGAATTCCTTCGTCGACTTCGAAACCGCACCGGAAATGAACTGCAAGACGACACTTCCTTGACAAAAACATGGCTCAACGCTCTGCCTCTCGCCATTAGAAACATACTGACATCGACATACGCTAAGCACAGTCTGTCCGAGCAGGTAGACCTCGCTGATATAATTCACGCGATTCTCCCCACTTCAAACACAGTGGACGCTACCCATGTTGCTGTTACTGCAAACAAGGCGACAGAAACTACCGATTTTCCGAGCACTCCAGACGCAGCAATCGTCACAACTGCCCCTGTCATTCCTCATGTTACGAGCACACTTGACAAAGTAATCGAATCTGTCGCCACGGTCACTAAAGCAAACACACCAACTTCCGAGGATCCAGTGCTCCGGCACATCCTTCAAACTTTGGATATCCTCACTAAGGAAGTCGCGCAAATAAAGGCAACGCTATCCGAACGAAACGCACGACCAGAAACACGATCAAACACCTGTTGGTTTCACGCCACGTTCGGGAATCGTGCGAAGAAATGTTTAGCACCGTGCAGTTTCAAACTTAAACGCGCTACAGCTGCCAGCATCAGCATTCAGCCTGTCCACCCACGGAAGACAAACAAAATGTGTTATTATCATTCCAAATTTGGTACGGCAGCCAGGCACTGTACATGCACATCCAAGAATCCATGTACATTCAAGAAAACGGTAAACAATCCAGTAGCCAAGGCCCGCTGCAGCATTTCAAACGTAAGAGACGCACTACGGCCTTCTACACCTCCAAAATCGATTCTAAAAAAATCGACGAATACACCGACTTGCGGATCAATCAAATCGATTGCGCCAAAATCGAAACCAACAATTTTGAAGGCACCCAAGGAAGGACACACGATCTCAACTAACTGCAAAACCAATTCTCAACGTCACTCGACCACACTTCCACCTTCGAAAAAGCGACAAGCTGTTCCTACTGCTAAACTACGCAAGGAAGACATAGATCGATTCAAAGTGGTACGACCCACCATGGTACAACCCGCGACGTCCTCAGAACTTACTTCCGGCAAGACTAAACAAGAGGATCAGTTCTACAAGGATATCACCGCGCTTCTCCGCAAGCACAAACCCACATTTCTCTGCTTATACAGCGCATAAATGTAAACTCAATGCCACAACGCGCAAACCGAATGCAAAATTCTCCTGACAAAAAGAAGAAGACACCGACAGCATTCACGGTTAACATGTACTAATGATTTTTTTCTCCTCTTCCACCAGATGACTGACCTGCAGAACTACCAGTTCAACAATTCACCACAGGTCACACTGGTCTACTGTATCACTATTTTGTACATGTAACGCGCGCTTAATCACCAATCCACCATTGCAATATAAATGTGGAAATATTTTCATGACATATGGCATTATTGTATGTACCAGACGCAGAAATACTCCTACTGAGAAACCAGCAGTAGTAAAACACTGTCTGACTATCAAGGAATTTCCAGTCTCTACAACATTAACACCTGTGCTATCAAAATACAACCAGAAATAAAAGCGGATACGACCTCTGTTAAAACCCATATAACTGTGAATGCATAAACAGAATTGACCTCGACTATCCAAAAAATGGGAGAGGAAATTTGAGTTGGAGCAAACGCAATTATTGGAGTCTAAACACGTTTATTTCCAATTTCTCCAATCTCCCAGTCCGGCGACCACTCATAAATGCTTCACTAACGCTTCACAATTCTCTTCCCAAGTCGACGAGACAAACAGGATTCTGCGACGAGATGCACATCTCGCGGAGAGCCATCCTCTCCTCGCATCTCGGTCCAACGCCCCCAGCAGCCTCCCTCAGGCCCGGCGTCTTGGTCCGACACATCCTGGTCTCAGCATCCAACGCTTCCAGCATCCTCATCTCCTGGTCTCAGCATCAAACGCTTCCAGCATCCTCATCTCCTGGTCTCAACATCCAATGCTCCTGGCACACTCATCCAGACCCGGCACTACCAGAGCTTTCATCTTCTGACAATTCCACGAAGATTTTCACTCTAATCAACCAAGCAGGCGGGTCTCGAGCAGTTTTTCCCTTATACTCAGATTTTGGGTCATGCACTTCCGAACGTTCATCCACGTCAGGATGGACGTCCGAAGCCAGGGTTTTTTTACTCGAGATTTAATCGAAGGNCATCGAAGGAACGACTTCCCTTGGCCAACGTTCTTTTTTCTTTGTCCTTTACAAAGTTTCTTTTTGAACGTAGGGCGGTGATGTAACAGTTGCGCCCTGTCACAATACGCGCATATTACACGCCTCCCCATTACGGTCACGCCTCTCAGCTTCGCCCTCGAGCATAACGAAAGCTGATGTATTTCTGATGGGTTTTTTTTATACGTTCACTTCTACGATAAACATACGCCATTGCGTGTTTATTTACTAGCCACAGCCCTCTGTACACGAAAGCTCCAAGGCATAGCGACAGAGTCATGGCCAACACATTACAAGGCCTAATGCAAAGAATAGTAAACGAACGTATGGTTCAACGTAAATTCAACAAATCCATCCATGAAATACGCCATCCATGAAATACGGGAGCACCAACAAATAAATATAAATAGTAAGCTATAGCAGCATCCACAAGACCGCTCCTTTCCAATCCAACCGGATTTAATATGACCTAGATGTTCAGCTATCTCTACCTCAAGAAGCTTCCCTAGGAAACGGATAACAGTCATTCCGCTATACTCTCCGCTCCGAGCCATTCGACGAGCAGACGGCATTCCGCTATACTCTCCGCTCCGAGCCATTCGACGAGCAGACGGCATTCCGCTATATTCTCCGCTCCGAGCCATTTCGACGAGCAAGCTCCAACGATCTTTCCTGCACTAGTCAGTCGCTTCATGCATGGTCCGCATATGTCCAAGTTCTTATCTCGACAAGCATATGCTATAATCAGTTCCGAGATCATTTAAGCATCAAGCTTCATTATAAAACGTACTTCCACGACTCGGAATACGTAACGTAAATCCAAGCCTTCGCCGAACGCGAAGAACCACCCAACGTCGACGCTAATTGCCGAGGATCTTCACCCCCGGAACGGCGCGACCACGGAATCTGGAATCTACAAGACTCGACGCCGAAGCGGTCGC